>HE670118.1:0-19258 GCA_000313835.2 Heliconius melpomene melpomene
TGTATATAAAATATTTATAAGTACCAAGACAAATTCTTCAAAGTCAATCTTATTTGAATCTGCATTACAGTCACGAAGATTGTTCCGGGCCAAAGTTTTCCAAGATTACGTGAAAGGCTTCGCAAAAATGTTAAATTTTATAGCGCAACGATTATATTAAAGTTAAACGAGATATTTGAGTTTTAGGAGCATTATATTTTAGTTGACGCCGTCGCGTCGTGGCGAAGTGGCACTGGCGTGTGACTGTAAGCGATAGCTAATAGAGCGCACACTAGGTTCCCAGGTTCCCTTGGCGTACCCTGCTATGTGCGGGATACAGCGTAAAGCTAAATAAAACATTATGTGCTTCAAAATTTGTTTAGCGCATATCTATCTTATTTAAAACGGGAATTTCATTCACATTACTCAGTTGACAAATGAGGATGGATCCGAGCGTACAGATTTACTTGGAGTTATGAAGATTATAATTTTTTCTTCATTTTTATAAGTTTCTTGATCTTGTAGAAAAATACGGCTAATTAAAAGAAAAAATATAGACACAACATAATTTAGATATCACTTTGTTTTTTATAACAAGTTGTCTAGAGAAATTAGGATTAGGATTAGGATTCATTAATTATTACTTTTTTTATCTTCACACTGTAATATGTAAATCGCAGGATAGGCAGCCCTCTGTCTCGACGGAGTGTCTACCTAACTTAGTGTTAAGACACTCCGCTTCCCACGGTCGATCCAGTCTTCGAGATATTGCGTTTTGAGTAGCAGAACTCAACGTTGCGCTTTGCCTTGCTGCCAAAATGAAGAAATGAAAATAATTTACTTCTCTGAGTGGGAATTTGAAATATAAATCAGCTTCACGATTTAAAAAATAGGTTTGCGATTAAAGGTATTCATTCCGATGTAATCAATTCATCAATTGTTCAAGTTCAAATGAATCGTTCCTAGAGTAAGTATCGAACCCTCAACCGTCGCTCTTACAAACAAATACTGTGGCACAGCGCCACGATGACATCTAACATAAATATAGAATTTTAGCAATGAAAGATATTCTTATACATTTCAAAAGTACAAACAAAATATAAGTATAACAAGATAAACGATATAACAATCACTTCGGGCGCTCCCAACACAATCAGCAAGATGCTATTTCCGCTTTCGCCCTCTCTTTATTTTAAAGCTGTGTTAGCAAACTTACTTTGAAATCCCCTATCGTGCAATTGTATATTTGACAAATATTTTTGTTTTATTCTAGCTTATAGCTGTTTTCCGCAAATGACACTGTTGACGAAGAGAACCTGGAAACCTAGCGCGTTAAGACACTCTGTTCCCATTAAAACACTTTCGATTCCCATTTTCAGCCAAGTTCTGGAGGCATTGTGTGTTATGTGGCGGAATTCAACTCCACGCTCGTTACCAAAACGAGGAAATGAAAACGTTAAAAATTGTATTTCTTCGAGTGGAAATTGAGCCCACAATTGTGCATTTATAGTTGCACGTTTGCGTCCCTGCGCCATAACATTTTTTTTCAATGCCCCGCATGTAATACATTAGGAAATGGTAACCTAGTGTCAAAAAAATCCTTTCACCGCTTTCCTACATATTTATTAGGTAATATAAAGAAAACATTTTTTTTAAAGAAAATAATTTTAAGAAACCTGTCAAATGTGAAAAAAAATATTAAATTGCCATATCAAAGCATTACCAACTCCACTCTAATTAAATAATGATTCGCTCTCATCTCATCCGTAGTATCCATTATTTATAATTAGCTCACAGGCCCGCGGAGGCGACGTAAATCATTCATCCTCCTTATGTATGAATGGTGGATAACTTGACGCTTGGAAAACATCAAATTTGTTTACTTTGTTACAAAAACATATTTTTCTTCAGCTTTACGGGAGCGGGAAAATCGGGGTTTTACGTTTCATAGTTCATATATACCTCTTACTTGTCCTCATATTACTTACTTATTATTATTATTATTGTTTGTTTTTTAATGAAGTGAAGAAGCCTCCAGAATTCGTTAGAAAGTGGGGAATGAAGTGTTTTAACACTAGGTTTCCTCTGCCTGTTGTATGAGGGATAGGGCGTGAAGCTGATTTTAATTTAATCATATTAAGGACGATTTTGTACAGTGGTGCAAGTGCTACTTACAATATTTTATTCAACTTGCTAAGCTTGTTGGTGTATTTGAAATCTTGCAAGCTCCATTTGACCCACTTCTAAATATTCAATTCAGTTGAAATTTGGATTACAGCGTTAGTTGTGATGACAACAGATAATCAATATTATTGTAAATCTAAAATGGCTACCGTAAAAAAGACGAATTATAAATTTGAACAACCTATCTAATAAAGGTATTAAATGAAAGGGTTTGTTTTAAAAAAACATACACCGTGCAAAAAAATGTCTGGAAACTGGATACTACAACTGAACTTTTGAATAAAAGCTTTTTTTATAATGAATATTCTTTTACATGTATATTAAATATTTGCCATTTGTGGTGCAGTGGCACAAGCGTCGTCAGTAAACCCGACAGATTGTTGGTTCGATGCTAATTCAAGAAAATGAAATATTTAATATTTTAATTTCCTCGCAAGCCATACAATGCTTCCAAAATTTGACAGAAAGTGGGGAATGGAAGTGTCTTATTGGGAACGGAGTGCTATGTGCAAGATATAGAATCTATTTAAAAATAAAATTAATATTCTTTTTATACCTAATAATAAGCAACTGATTAAAAATTGCGTATAAAAAAGTTTAAACGTACCAAAAATTATATTACAGAATTCTAAAAAGCTGGGTTCTATTACGACCGGGCGGATGCAAATATCACTTTTACAAAGTGAAGTGCTCCCTCAAAGCCTCCGCAGGTCGAGTTCATTAAGTAGAATGAATCTAGACACTTGTTACAATTTGAATACATCATACAGTACCACTATATCATGTATTCACTTTACTTGATTATTACTTTAGATTGCTTTTAAATCAGCTTCACGCTGTATCCCGCACACAGCGGGGTAGGCAGAGGGAAATAAGTGTAAAGACACTCCGTTCCTCACCTTACGTCGAAATCTGGAGGCATTACGTGTCTTTGTATTTATATTGTAGTATCTTAGTATTCCAAGTTCCCTAAGAATTGGCTGGACTCGTGGGGTCCCCACGAAACCTTATCTTACGAAAGATTTTGATCTTTTCGAGTCTTTACAGCATTCATCTTATCTTATTTTTTCTTCTGTAGTAGCCACATTGTGCTGCCGTAGAACAGCGTACAACTGTGCTAACGTTTCGCCGTTTCATCCATAAGGCGGTGCCCTAATATTGGTCCAATTATTGAGATCAATAGCTAATAAAGAATCACGATATTGATGATCTTATATTAATAAAGAAAATAGAAATCTTAATTCTGACTATATATATATTTCAAACTAATATATTACATAAGATTTGGGTGAGCTTTGAAAAATTATATATCTGTTCGAACTAAAACCTATTATCCGATGGAATGAAAATGAATTTCAAGAATTCCATCGATTCGGCAATTTGCCAGTTTCTCAAACATAAAAAGCTGGCTCGTGTAATCGAAAATTAAAGAGCAATCGCTTATATATTTTATTAAGGTATCAAGCTCTACGTTTCAATAGCAGCTCTACGGCTGACCTAGATATTGATTTCCTTAGGGCTACCTATTAAATACTAGGTGAAAGTTAAACAATTAAATAAAATATTTGCTCGTTTCATCCTGCGTATAGCAGAGTAACCAGAAGGTAATTCAACTCGCAACGATAGTTAGTTATTTGACGTTTAGTTTCTTCTGTTGTCTGCTATGTTCTAAGCAGGACAGGACTTGGCACCCATATACATATCTCTGATCCTTTTGTAGGTGAAGTTGAGAACGACGCATTACTCTACATTGAACTTGGCTCTAATTTCATATTAACGCCATAAATAAAGATCAACAACAACAACAACATTTCATATTTTTGTTTTTGATGGAATATACTCGTCGTAAAGGGTAGGCAGAGAGAACCTAGTGTTAAAACACTTCGTTATCCACTTTCCGCCCAATTTGACAACTTTATCTGAAAAAGTATTTAAACCGTACTCAAATGCAAAGCATTGCCGGGACGATTAAGCTTTTATCGAATGGTACAATTTACCCGCTTATTCGAGGTCGATCGGTGTCGGTCTTATCCTTTAATTATCTAGCGTTAAACGACCAATTACAAAAATCGCTTTTTTGGCAAAAGGAATCTTAGTTTTATTGACCAAGGAAAAGCTTAATTTGTAACTTTATTAGTGGGGAGCTTTTATTTCTATTAATTAACAAAGCTTCATTTTTAAATATCCTATATGTTTTGTAACACAGCGAATTTCATACAGGATGCGGCAAAATTCTGTAAGAAAAATTTATAATTAATGGGCTTTTGAACCCTTAAAAGATATTAAATCAGCTTCACGCTGTATCCTGCACACATCTGGGGGCATTACGTGTTGAGTGGGGGAACTCAACGCCGCGCCTTGCGAGGCACCAAAGCGAAAAAATGGAAATATAAATAAATATCCTCATCATCTCCTTTAGTGGATCGAACCCACAACCGATTATAAATGAAATTTTAACTTTAAACATAAATATATATTGGAAATGTAAGTAGATTTAGCTAATACTGTTTCACGCCACACCAACTGTGGCACACTACTTTAGTATAAAGTTAGTGCATATATAATACATTTAAATAAGCTTTGCGTTCACTTTGTAGTGTTAAGTATTCATAAAAGGAGGTTTATTTTAAAGGTTATTAATATAAGTATTGAAAATTGAAAGTGCTATTACCATCTTTTTAATTTTGTTAGCTGCACGCTGTATCCCGCACAAAAGAACACCGAATTCTAGAGGCATTGCGTGTTGAGTGGCGCTGCACTTTGTGTTGTTTCTAGAGCGAGGAAGTGAAAATAATTCATTATTTTGAACCCACAACCCTCCCAACACGCAATATCAGGAAATTTCGGCGGAAAGTAGGGAACGGACACACTCGGTTTTCTCTGCTTACTTAGCTTAACATTATATAAATGTGGAAATAACGAGAAATTAATAAATCCGATTATTTCAATTTCTTATATATGTTTTTATTGAATCAATTTAATTAAATCGTTTAAATCACTTCAATTTTCAGTATTTCAGATGCATGGCTTGAAACGAGCGACTAGCTGCAATCAATTTGCACCAATCAATCTCTATTAAACCTTTCGGTTAAGGCTGTAGTGTAGGCAGGCGGGAACTCGCAGTTCAGAGTATTACTTTACCTGTAAATGTTTATTGAGTCGAGGCCGTCGCGATACATGCCGGTGCTCCAAGCGTGATAGAAAGAAAACAAAACCAAAACATAACATTTATCTTAGGCAAATCAAAATCCATCAAAGTAATGAGTTGATAATTCAACTCGCTACCGTGACACGGCTGCTAATTGAGACCGCCGTGACTGATGGCTCACGTTGTGGTCTGTAGGTAATAGTTAACGATGTGTTCGTTGAAGTGCTAGTTAGTTTAACTGTTAGATTAAACGGGACGGCTAAGTTAACATGAATAATAGTGATAAAAATAACATCTTTGATTGTCATACATATTAAAATAATACAATCCTCTCAAAGAGAATCGAACTCATAACTATTGTGTTTACAGTCAGAAAACAGAGAAATTCATTAAAAATATTTCTTAGGACTTTTCAATAAGACCAAGATGTGGACATGAAAAGTCGCCTAGCTCTAAGCTAGCTAGGAACTTTTAACAATCTGCCTAATTGAACTACTACAAAACTTAAGTCTTGGAGCGAACAGAGTAAATGGCTTTCCACTATTTCAAAGCGAGCGCTCTTGTTCAATTTATTTTCGCCTGATTTTATTTCCCTTGGGTATGTTGATGTGATATTAGAAGTTTTCTAGTCGGAGCATGTTGAGCTTTTGAGGTCACTAAGCTTAAAGTTCGTTTATAGTAAATAGGGTATTTGTTGTAAAAGTTTTATAGTTAAGTAGATTAAAAAATTGCAGGGTAGAGAGAGGGAACCTATTATTCAGGCACTCTTTTCCCCTAGAAGGTGAGTACCTAGTTTTAAAATACTCCGTTTTCATTAAGGAACTTCCGTTCCCCACTTAATGCCGAATTCAGCACACATTGCGTGTCATGTAGTGTAACTCAACGCTGCGCTTTACCTCGTAGGGCGACAAAATAACAATATTAAACACGTCGCGTCAGTACAGTCACATACTAGTGCCCCTGCACCTGACCTGACCTTAAAAAACCGTACATCGTTATTGTAAGTATGTACTCGTATGTAAAACGTTATGTCATTACCGCCACATGTATTTCCGTCAAAGTGAAGGGACTGACGGACAATTTAACAACATTGGGTAAAGCGATTCATTTGTGAGGAGAGTAAATTTTTAACATAACAGTATTAAATGGTTCAAAAGGAATAATTGATTTATTTATTTTTAATGTAAACGGAATGTATGGGCTTTTAAATGTTATGTTTCATTTTGATTTGAGGCACTCATGTTGTAGTATAGTATGCGATGGTTTTGCTTTCGATTTCCACTTGGGGGAATTATTTTTTCTAGCTTCATACTGTATACACACACATAGCAGGGTAAGCAGAAGGAACCTGTGGACCTAGTGTTAAGATATCTTCGTTTCCTACTTTCCATTGCGGAACTTTTCTTTCCACTGTATGTCGAGTTGCGAAACTCAACACAGTTCGTGGTTTACCAGAGTTGAAAAACAAAAACAATTTCAATATAATCATCCGTGGCTCCGGGATACAAGTGTGTAACTGAAAATACAACGGTTGTAGGTTCGGTTCCCACAGAATGATTTTTTCCACATATAACAGGGGAGGTTGAGAATACTATTGTTATAAATCGTGCCCTACTTTCCGGAACTAATACGGAAATTAAATTACGGAACTAAACGCCGTAGAAATTGAAATATATCTACAATAGTAATATTTTAAAATATTACTTCAAAAATTTCTACTCATACTGTTGAGTCATTGTAATATTGCCATTTGAGCAAGGAGATTTATACGCAATAAAGTACATGTGTGAATCCGAGCGTGTTACTTTAACTGCTAGTATTTCAACGACAGAACAGAAATACAGCTAACTATTTCATATTAGCGTGAATATATTGTTTAATATTTAATAAAAATATATATGGATATTATATATTTTTAGAGTCCATTGTGATGCCGTGGGATGAATTGGATTGTAAATGCAATGTGGGAAATGGAGTATCTTAACAATAAGTTTCGTGTAAAAAGGCGTGATGCTGCTTTTTATATTTCTATTATAATTTTCATTTTGACACTATATATTATTATGTTAATAGGGCGATACAGTGATTTAAAAAATCGTATATTGGGTTTCATAATTGTATACAATCGGCACGGGTACATTCAAACATTATCCAACGGCTCCACTAGATAATAACCTAAAAAACCAAGAAAAAATGTACAAAAATTTGTAGAGACACAAAAACATTATGAAATCTCAAAAGAAAGGCTTAAGATTTAAGATACTCTTAACTTGAATTATCTGCTGAAATGGTTTCTTACAAAGTTAAATTGTTCCGTAATTTTCAATGAAATATAATCCGGACTTAAAGTTCCTTACAATAATCAACTATTACATAAATGAATGATTGAGTAACTTTTGAGTAGAAGTTAACTAAAACTTTATTTGACACGGTGTATTACCACTAAACAAAAGTAGGCTTCTTTTTCATTTTCAGGCGGCATATAGCAGATTAGGCAAAGAAAATTAGTGTTAAACACTCCGTTTTCCGCTTCCCGTCAGCTTAACGCAAACTTAACGCCGCGCTTTGTCAGAGCGTAGAAATGAAAATAACTCATTATTGAGGCAGTCGTGCTGCAGCGACATAGTGTCTGAACTCTGATGGTAATCATAGCGATTATGGGCTCTGGTAACATTAAAAGCGCGGCGTTGGTTTCCGCCACCCAACACGCAATGTCTCGGAAATTGGAAGTAAATGTTTTAAGTAGATTCCCTCTAGGTTCCTTGGTATATGCGTAAAGCTGAAAAAAAAAGAAATAAACCAATTATAATGAGTTATTTCAATACTCTAAAGTGACGTAATTGCGACAGTACTAATTAAGTCAGCCCGTTGAAAGATTTAAGACATTTCTGTTAAAATTAAAAACATTTCCGAGATCTCGACCCGCAGTCGGTACTGGAACGAGAGTAAAAAGTAAACAGGCGACTCGCGAGACAGGTAAAGTGACTGGCTAACGAAATAAAACAAAAACCATTTACTCATTGGCCGTTATACAAAAGACTTTTATGCGTTTTTCATAGAAATTAGCTTTTTTGAATGTTTTTTAAAATTGATACTGCTTTGTGGTATAGCAACCCAGTGTTTGACTGTGGGTTCGATTCTTATTCGGTGGAATTAACTATTTTCACTTCCTTGCTCTGGTAACAAGACAAAATATAGAGTTTAATTCCCTCACTTAACACGCAACACGGACTGTTTTAGTGCTAGGTTCCTTCTGTCCACTTAGCCATACACGCGATACAGCGCGAATCATTTCTTTCTAAATTATGATATAGATTTTACGTTATTTACAAACGTGATACTAAAAAAAACATATTTCGCTACGTACTAAAACAGACAGAACGAAATTATCTCATTATTGTTATCTTACAATAACGAAAATAATAATAAAACAAAAAAAGAACAACATTTTTTGTGAAAGTCAAAACAAGTTAAACGGAAGTTAGAGAAACAAAATGAAGCCCGAAACATTATTGGATGACAGAAAAAGGTTGCTAATTACGAACAACATGCCATTACCTCCCAGTTCATCCACATCACTGTCACTGTCATTGAAAATGTATATATTTTAATGAATATTCAAAACAAAATTGGACTAATTATGGAGATGTTACTTTTGGATGTATTAATTTTCTTTAATTCTCCCTTAACACCTACTCTTTTCCGGAAAGTGGATAATGGAGTGTCTTAACACTTACTTTAATAGATCTAGTAGGGAATTACAAAGCGCAAGTGGTGGAAGTTAAAACAACGCACTGTCTTATACTTTTTTTTTAAAACGTATAAATGGTTTAGGCACGTCAAACAAATGAGTGATGAAAGAATGGAAAAAAAGATTTATAAGTGAAAAGTGAGCGGTAAGAGAGCTAGGGACCGCAGGGGATCTTGGTTGACCTTCAAAAACATAGTATCAAAGATAATGGAGGAAGATCATGTAAAAAGCATGAGGACCTCGTAGAGGGCATATATGAAGATATTAATGACAAGATACTGGAGGAAACTCAAGTAAAAAGCTGAGAACCCCGTTGAGGGCATGTATGATGATATTAATGATAATTGACGACATAAAAGATATATATAGAGACCGTAGTGTGTAGATAGTTATATCCTATCAGTGGAACCACTATTTTAATACGTTATTGTTAAACATAACTAGGTTCCCTTTGTTTACCCTACAATGCGGGAAAAAGCGTGAAGTTCTAAAAAAAGACTATAACAATATAGTAAGGGAAAGCAGTATTTTACGTTATAATAAAACATATCGAAAAGCAATTTCAAATGCTCACTCGTGCTTTAGATCGTTCCATTTGCCGGTCGCCCACGTCCAGATTTGTAAGAATAACTAGTGCCTGCAACTTGGTTTACGTGACCATTGACTATGACCATGTCCATACTACCTACAATTACTACCCGATAAGTCAGCCTACTCGTGGCGCACTGGCACAAGTGTGCGAAAATGCGACAGGTTATGGGTTCGATTTCCATTTGTGACTATACTGGCACAGCAAATTAATTGTTTTCATTTCTTCGTTTTTACCGGAACTAATTTTGACTAGTTTCGGTAAAAACGAGCCTCTAGCCCCTAACCCCTTTGTTTTGTTGGGTAACGTTGAAATTCGTCACTAAACGTGCAATTTCTGGAAAATTGAAATTGAAAACGGAAAGAACGGAATAAAGTCCTTATACTCCTCTCTCTGCCTACCCTGCTATATTAAAATACAGCGTAAAGCTATCATTTATTTTATATAAAACACAATAGCTTCACGGTAAATTCATATTCAGGTTCGAGCAAAGCCAGAGCGAACCAATAGTTAGACACACGTCACAAAGTCAACTTAAGTTTTGATAGCGCTGTGTAATTCGTTGAGCACTCGGCGTCATTTCACGTTTTAATATTAATCGAGTACATTTTGTACGAATGAATTTCGATCAGAATAATTATATTTGCGAAATTGGTTCGCTGAAAATGGAAACAGTATTTCCAGTGTAGTGACGATATTACAAATAAATAAGTGGAGTAAATCTGTTTGGAGATTTCTTTTTGAACAAATTTTTGGGTATTATATGATAATAAAGAAGGATTTTTTATTATTATATAATTTTTAATTAGATTGCAATATATATGAATTTATAAGAAATTTTATCGAACCGTCGTGGTGCGGGATCACAAGTGTGTGACTGTAAACACGACTGGTTATGGGTTCGATCTCCACTCGAGGTGCAACCGTGTAATATTTTCGTTTCTTGGCTCTGGTGTCGAGGCAAAGCGCGTTGAGTTTCGCCAGTTAACACGCAATGCCTCCATAATTCAGCGAAAAATACTGAACGGAGAGTCTTAACTCCCTGCCTACCTTACTGTGTGCGGGATAAAGGGTGAGGCTGATTTAATTTAAGTTGGAATAAATTATTTTCATTACCTAATATCTATATATATAAAATCGAAAGGTCACTCACTCATCACGAAATCTCACAAACTACATGTGCTAGGAATCTCAAATTTTACATAGGACTTACTTATAGGACGTAGGTGCTCGCTAAGACGGGAATTTGTAATATTCGATTTCTAAGGGGTTGTTTTTGGGGTCGAAAGTTTGTATGAAACTTCGTTACTACAAATGCTAGGAGTCTCAAATTTTGCATAGACGTCACTAGGACGTAGCCATGGAGACAGAAATTAATAATAACATAGTTCACGCGGGTGAAACCGCGAGCGGGCCGCTAGTAAATATATATTTACTTTGTAAAACTTTCTAAAGCTTGAAAGCGGTATTTGTCTACGTAGGAGCTAAACACCTTGTATTCACAGTATTAGTATCTATTCACAGTAGTACTGTCTGCGCTTCATCAATTTGTATACACAAATAACACCGGAAATGAGTCGAAGGTAGGGTAGAAGCTGGAATTATAGAACAATGATGAGAAAATGTATGTATGCGAGGTACATGTGTACGTTTGTACATATTATGTTTGAGATAAGTACCTATAGTTTTAGAAGGCGTTGCGTTTTAAATTTATCTCAACGACGCCCTTTGCCTCAATACCAAATAGAAATGAACATATTAATTATTTCACTCACCCGAGAGGGAATCGAACCCGCAACCGTCGATATTATAATCGTATCGGTACGAATGAAAACTATAAATTTCGAATAACGAGTGTATAATACAACTGTAGAACTGCATAAAGTAAAGCCACACTATTCCAAAAGTAAATTAATATGACAAATGCATAAGTTAATTAATTTTGTTGTGAAAGCGTGAACCCCTTGATTTCTATGAGCGTTGTAATAATGCATCGACTCGTGGTTGGTATCAACTGGGATTGAGTTTGAAGAACTATTGTCATGGAAATTTGGGTTTCTACTTAAGTATTATGGTTATTGATAGTTGGAGTGGTAGTATGGTAGTATAGAATGAACAGACTGCTTTAAGTGGATTCTGGTACTAGATTATATAATATAGGTTTATATTTGTTTAAAATGTTTTTTTTTGTATTATAAAATTATCTTTTTTTTTGCCATGTTGCGGCAGTGGTATTGCTTATTTGCAACACATATAGCAGATTGTAACAACAAAGCAGGCAGAGGAAAACTGGAAACATTTTCCGTTAAGTGTTTTAAACACTTCCTCCACTTCCTGACGAACTCTGGAGGCATTGTGTGTTGAGTGACGGAACTCAACGCCGCGTTTTGCCTCGTTTCCAGAGCGAGGAAATGAAAATATTAAACATAACATTTCCTCCAGTCTGAATGGAACCCATAACCGCCGTGCTGTACGACTGGCCTCTAAGGTAAGAGTTTATACATTTTAAATTAAATTCCTTTTCTGTATAGAAAGTGTTCCAGCGTCAACTTTGCGAAAAGCTGAAAGGACTATTAGTTACCACATAACATGTAAGTATTCCTTTGTCGCAAAAGAAAGTAAATTGTAAAGCTTTTCATCCAAAAGTCGTTAGATAGGTTCTTTCTAGTACTCTATTTGATTGGGTCCCAGTTTTCTTTTGTAATACGTTTGTTTCTCAACAATAATGTATCTTATTTTGTATAATAATCGAGGTATCGTTGTATTTACGAAATGAAAAAGGGTTTTTTATTATGTTAATGCATTTCCGATATTAACAATTTATACATAATATTATTTATTTAAATTTATATTTTCATTTCTTCGCTCTGGTGTCAAGGCAAAGCGCGGCTTTGAGTTCCGCCACTCAACACGCAATGCATTCAGAATTCGGCGGAAAGTGGGTAACGGAGTGTCTTAACATAAGGTTCCCTCTGCGTAACCTGCTGTGTGCAGGATAGACCGTGAAGCTAAAAAATAATAATTCTACGGTATTGTAAACAATGGAATTGTAAACATTAGTAAGACCCAGTTAAGTATTGTACCTAATTCATACGGGTTTGACTCTCATAATGACCGCGTTATCCCATTACGCTCTTTTATTAATACTTCAACCTTTTTGCGGTATTTGTTATATGGCGCATATCGTTAAGATTTAACGTTCATATAAATATTATAACTTATTAATGTTTATGATAATGCACCTTTATTATCAATGTTCGTGTCGTAAATGGGACGTACATTTAGATTGTGTTCGCTTTCATTGGAATAGCGTCTGACTAAAAACGATGGTAGTGGGTTTGATCCCCACACGAGGGAACTTTCTTCCAAAAGCGGAGAACTGTGATATTTCTTTGCCTAAAAGATTTAACAAAAAAAATAAACAAAATATTTTAAATCAACATTTAGGTATTTAAATAGGGGAAAAAAATCACACAACAGACATAACTTGATTCCTTTTGCAGAGATACAATTATGTGAGATGCGTGAAATAATACAAAAAGCTAAAAAAATCACTTTGATTTGGCTCCGTACGAAAATTCAATCATATTATTTTAACTATATACCAATAATATTGTTTTATTTAAGTCAAATTCTGTATTTAAAATAAGATTTTCGTTTCGAAATAATACCTCGTGTATAAAAAATTATTACATTCAAGGACAGGCATAATTGATCCAACAATTCGTCAAATAGACTTCAAAGCATTTTTTTATTACTTTTTATATTCTGTGTTCATTTAAGTGTTATTAACATAATATATTTGTTATATTCCATGAAACAGTGATATTTTTCTTATTATGTATGAAATTGAGGCTAATCGTGGCGCACAAGCGTGCGGATGTTAATACGGCAGGTTGTGGGTTCGATGGATAGTTGAATACCTTTCGAATTATATAATTTCCTCGCTCTGGTAACGAAACAATGCGCGGCGTTTAATTCTCAAAACGCAACGCCTGCCTTAATGGTAACGGAGTGTCTCGACAATTCATTCTCATTTCTCATATGCTTCATATATGTAAAATACCTGACATGTACCTTACATACTCTAAATGCGTTTACCGTCTTTCTCCACAACTCGTATAATGATAATCGCAGGAAGGAGTTGAAGGAAAGCTTATCAAGTTATCACAGTGCTGAGTGAAGTGCCAGGAGTGTTACGTTCTGACGCAAGATCATGTGTATCGCATGTAACCCTTCGTACAGAGTAATGTGAACTATTTAATTGTATGTTTTGAGAAATATTTTTTTATTTTATTGGAGAATTATTTAGTGATAAATTAATTATGTTCCTTTTACAGCGAATTTGTGTTGGATGACGGAACTTTGTGATGGAGGTTATCTAATAGGCAGTAATAGTGAGTAGTTTATAAAAGATTGTTTTACACGCTGTATCCTGCACACAGCGAGGTGCCTACTAGTCCTGCCTGCACGCACTGTCTTACACATTGACGTAACACTTGGTTCCCTCAGTCGACTTTTCTATCCGCAATAGAAGAATATAAATAATACTTTAAATACTTTTTAATTATAAAGCTCAATCAAGAAAAATATACTAACCTAAGCCAAGCTGTATTTTATTGCGCCAAGTTGCCGGAGAAAATAGCCAATTCTTATAAAGTGTTTTCTTTACTCGTGTAAAATGGTCGCGCCACGATATAAAATTGTTGGAGCTAGAAGTATTTAGACGTCTTCAATGAGGCCTTGCAAAGTTTACTACACCGTCGACCGTTCGTTCAGAAGCTTTCTCTTTAAAGTTCAATTTTGTAAGCTCTTCTGTGAACGGTGGAAACGAGTTTTACTTTATTAAGAAAATTATGTTTTTTTTTATTTATATTGAGATTATCCATTTTCAGCATGGACTAAAATTATAGGAAGAGAAAGAAACTTTAGCCTACGCTTATATAAAACTTAAATATCTATTCGTTAGAATCGTCATAACGCAGTGAGGCTCTGCGTTCAATCCACGACTAGCAGTACTCAACGCCGCGCTTTGCCTTGTTACCAGAGCGAAGGAAATATTAAATATTCGATTTCCTTAAGTGGTAATCGAACTTACAACCTGTCGCATTTACAGTCGCATGCTTGTGCCCCTGCGCCACGACTGGCCTCAATAGATAATAATATTAATAGTTTAATTATATAACGCTTCTGTCATTTAATACTCTATGGCAACGCGTACGAGGTATTCCGTTAAGTAAGCATCAGCTACAAGGACGTAACGAGGGCGGGTATCGCTGCTAATCTACTTATTCCGAATATCCCACTTTGAATTAAATTGGTCAAAGGTCCGAGCTCTTGGACAGATGGAATGAAAGCTTAAGTTGGGCTTTCGTTGTAAGTTAAATTACTTTTGGTGTTTCTACTTACAGATTAAAAGAATTTACAATTTGAGGACAGTCATGGTGCTGGGGCACAAGCGTGACAGCAAACGCGACCTGTTGTGGGTTCGATTCCCAATGGAGGAGATGAAATATTTAATGCTGCGTTGAGTTCAGCCTTTTAACACGCAATGTCTAAATACTTTATATGCCAAAAAAAAACACAGATTCCTAAATTAAATTTAAGGTGTTATTAAATATTTTCTTAAAACAAAGTTGTACGAAAGTATTTTAGATGAGTAATATATTTTTTTAAATATATTACTCATCTAAAATACTGTGAGTGAGCATATATGATTATTTTTAGTTAGAATTACTCAAAAGCTTATTAAAATATAATAAAAAAAAATTCTTCTCAATGACACGGTCTCGAAAATTGGTAAGAAAGTAGGAAACGGAATGTCTTAACACTAAGTTCCCTTTCTCCTTCCTGCTAATGCGGGATATAACGTGAAACAAAAAAAATGTAAGCAAAAATACAATATATACAAATTAAACGTCAAACAGACGGTTGGGTTAAGCTACACCCACTAATCAGGTGAGGATGGGTGTGCAAATGATCACTCCGCGGAACGGAGCTCTTACGAGAACAATACGAGTACGACAACAATAACATTTGTTGTGGTAGAAGGCTGCATAATTCTGATAAATGATTCATTTTGTAAGGTTAAGAGATATTGCTTTATAATTTACTTATTAAGTATCAATATTGTTGTTTTTTTTGGTGCTTCACGCTGTATTCCACATATAGCTGCGTAGGCAGAGGGAACCTGGGAATCTAGTGTTAATAAACTCCGTTTCCATTAAGATACTTCCGTTCTCCACTTTCCGCCGAATTCTGGAGGTACTGCGTATTGAGTGGCGGAACTTAACGCCGTGCTTTGTTACCAGGGAGAGAAAATGAAAATATAAAATAGTTCATTTTTTTGAATGGGAATCAAACCCACAATCTGTAATGCCTACAGTTTTACTTTAATTTTAACATTTATTTATTGTTACTAACGACCTAGCTCTAGATTAGAAAGAAAAATGTGCAGGAAGTACCTAATGAGGAGTAAATGCGGCGCAATTTGTCATTTAAACCCTCCACGTGAGACTTTACTTTAATTCTAAGCTAAAGGTATGGTAAGGTAGGTAATGTATATAATTTTTACAAATTATTGTTTGTCTCCTTACTGTGTCTGTCTGGATTGAATTGTCTCGGCCACTCAACACGCAAAGCCTCGAAAAATGGGCAGCAAGCTGTGAACAGAGATCCTTAAAACTAGGTTCCTTCACCCTACCGTGATATATGCAGCGTCAAGCTAAAAATATAATAATATATAACAATAAATATATAACCTCGCGTCTGCCAGAAGGAACTACGCGTCTGCGTCTTTGTTATTTCCTTCCGACAACAGAGGAGAAGCTGCAGGTAGACGTTAGTTTGTAGACTAATATATTATGTACGTGTAAAATTTAACTACCAATAACAATTTTAGGAGTTATGTATGTACGAGTATGTATCTATGTACATCAGAATTTAACCAACAACGTAAATACATACGGGTGTCTAAGCTCCATACCTGGCTCATATTTTATATACTATTAGACGAAAATATCCCCAATATTTGAGAACATAATGTTATTAAGCATCGGTGAAGCTTGCTTCATATCGATATTAGAATATTCGTATATAGTTTGGAAGGTACGACACTAGCGACTCATATTTATGTTTATAGTGTTGTTACTAAATGATCACTACATATTTTTTTAGATTCTCACTGTATCCAATGTATATGGGAGAAGGCAGTGAACCTAGTATTGAGAGTGTTCCCCACGGCCAATTTTCAAGACATTGTGTGTCGATGCTGCTCTTTGCCTTCTTACAAGAATGAATATTGAAAATAACAAATTATCATCATAAGTGTAAAAAAGTTGTAGATAATGCAAACTATACACATCACACATAAAATAATATAAATGACATTTCTCCAAAATACTGAATTGACACTTACTTTAAAAAAATGTGTTTTTTTCTGAGAAGTGATAAATATTGTTTTTATTTTTGTTTCTATAATTTCCACTCATGCGATTAAGCGACAGGTGTCAATCAACGGCAATATGATAAGATAAAATAATAACGGAAAAGAAATATACTGAACATTCATCTTTCTTTACAATATTATGTATACTTTTTATGGCATTTGTTTTTGCGCTGTATTTCGTATATAGCAGAGTAGGCAGAGGGATCCTAGCGTCAGGATATTTTGTTCCCCATTTTCCACCCAATTTTCAATGGCGGAACTTAACGCCACGCTTAGCCTCTTTACCAGAGCGAGAAAATTAATATCCCTGAGTAGGCATCAAGCCCACAACATCACGTAATAATCAGATGTCAAAAACGACGTCACTTAATTCTCTATTAAATTATATATTTTCATAGTAAATTACACAGAGTATCTCATATTCCGGAAATAATTAAAACACTGTTTAATGTGCGATATATGCGAAAAGGCGCGGGTACGTGTACTGCGTAATTGTTGCGGCTGCTTGGAATCGAGCTCCTAATTAGCAGTTACTTAATCCTGAGTTTAGTCATATTATTATTACTAAAAGGTTTAAAATTTACAAGAATGACTAAAAATATAAAGCAAGAATGAGTGGTAAGAAAGGTAGGAAATAGATTGAAATTCGAGAAAGTATAATCGAGATCTTTAGAGTTCATGTATGAAAAAGTTAATGATAGTGAATGATGCGTATGCAGAGACCGACAGCTACAGTCGCTCTGGCCACCCCGCCGTGGATAGTGTAATGCTAAAAAAAATAGATTTACAGCTTCAAACTTTTTCCACATACCAACCTAATGTAAACACCCCATACACTTTAACTAGAGCGGGGAAATGAACATAATTTACATATAATCTTTTCTCTGAGTCAAGTTCGAACCCACTACCATTGCGTCTAGACTCAGGAACTATCTTAAAGAATATATAACAGCAAACAAAGGATAATATGAACATAATTCAAAACGAAATAATTATGATATAAACAAAAATATATAAAGCTAACTCAGACAAGGTCGACCATCTAATATACGTGATAATTCACAAATGGGCGTACAATTAGGAGCTTGCAGTTTAATGTAAACAAATACTTAATTAAATAGGTCACTTCCGTTTTGTATGAATGCAGACGCTGAACGATTGTGGTCTGTTTTTGGTACCATCGAGCTGGTCTCATGGTGGAATTGGAAGACGGCTGATGGAATTTTGGACTGCCTACTGGTAAATATATCGTCTTATTAATATTTTCTGTTGAAAAAGCGTATTTTTTGTTTTTTAAACTATTCATTTATTTTATTAACACGTCTTTATGACAATTTGCAAGTAATCTATACATATAAAGGACTTGTCCTCACTGACTGAGGTAAGACGCACGCACAGCCGTAACCGCTGTGCGTAGAAACGTGAAGTTTGAATAGATGTTTACTTTCGTAATCTGGACATCCACTAAGAAGGGATTTTGAAAAATTTTAATCCTAAAGGGGTGAAATAGGGGTTCAAAGTTTGTATGGAAAAAAATTTAAATCGGCACCGATTTTTATAAAATTAGAAATTTCGATTTTTAAAAGTATTTAATTGAACACGTGTTTCATCGTTTTCTAAAATTCTTCCCATAAAGGTGCAAATAAGGGGTTGAAAGTTTGTATGGATAAATTCTTAAATCGCCACCGATTTTTATAAAATTTGATATTTAGACTCTTAAAAATATTTAATGGAACATGTATTTCATGGTTTTCTAGAATTCACCCCCTAAGGGTGCAAATAAGGGGTTGAGAGTTTGTATGGGAAAATTCTTAAATCGCCACCGATTTTTATAAATTTGATATTTAGACTCTTAAAAATATTTCATTGAACACATGTTTCATGGTAAATACGCAAGCGAAGCTGCGCGCGTCCGCTAGTCTATAATATAAAAGGACTGTCCTCACTGACTGTGGTAAGACGCACGCACAGCCATAACCGCTGATGGTAGAAACGTTAAATTTGGACAAAAGTTTACTTTCGTAATTTGGATATCCACTAAGAAGGGATTTTGAAAAATTTTAACCTTAAAAGGGTGAAATAGGGGTTCAAAGTTTGTATGGAAAAAAAATTAAATCAGCACCGATTTTTATAAAATTTGAAATTTAGATTTTTAAAAGT
>HE670118.1:20515-44826 GCA_000313835.2 Heliconius melpomene melpomene
GCAATTGGAGAGCGGAGTGTTTTAACATGAGATTATCTGTTCCTACTCGAATTTTACTACGTCACTAGATGAATGCAGCTAAAAAAGTATAAAACAGAAATAGTAAGACGGTAAAAATAAATAAATATAATTTTAAGTAAGCCAGGAGAGTAAATAAATAATATACATTTAGGAATCCAGTTCCGAGTCTCCGCTAGGTACTGCAGCGCTATTTTTGCCCGCTTCGTTTCGTCCGAGTCTCTCAACGGCTTGTCCTTTTTTAGACATCAACCTCTGCACCCTAAATAGCACCTAGTCCGGGATGAAACAAAGGATATTGTGGGTTTTTTATTTATTTGTTGCTCTGTAATAAAATTGAAAACTTTAAAGTTTTAGTTTTATTACGAAACTAGCGACCCTCTTGCGGCTTCGCCCGCTTTTACTACTGGATTATTCATATAATGTATGTTTGCAAAGCACTTAAGATAATGTGAAAATTAATTAAACCCTAATGCAACCCACATTTTCGTAGTTTCAATAAGGATTTTCCAATTGTTTTACACAGCAAGGATTTTTTGTAGGTACCGTAATTTTAAATCTGTGCTACTAATCTTTTCAAGTACTTATTAAAATATATTTAAATGACTATTT
The DNA here is from genome assembly GCA_000313835.2 of Heliconius melpomene melpomene. NCBI lineage: Eukaryota > Metazoa > Arthropoda > Insecta > Lepidoptera > Nymphalidae > Heliconius > Heliconius melpomene. The sequence goes on from HE670118.1 coordinate 21,146, forward strand.
TTAGATAGTTAAATGACTATTTTTAAACGGAAGAAATTATAAACAAAAACCTACCTACTAATAACTACTACAAAAAATATGAAACCAAATATCATCATCATCATCATCATCAGCCTGTCCTCGTCCACTGCTGGACGACCAACAAACCAAATATATCGCGCTGAAATAATACATGCAACTCCAATTATCCAATACTTGCAAACGCATCTAAATCTTCGTTGCTATAAAGGCAGGCGGGTTTTTTTTTCGAGCTTGTGGTTAATGCTGAAGATAGTATTCTGTCCCTGATGAAAAGCAAGCACTACGTGGCTGCCTGTGAGGAAAATTAAATAGAATGCATCGGCCGGGAATCGAACCCGGGCCGCCCGCGTGGCAGGTGAGCATTCTACCACTGAACCACCGATGCGTGTAAGGCACGCGGGCACGGCGGACGTATGGCGAGTGGCGAGCCGTTTCGCAGCAAGGATTTTTTGATAATGTAACAACTTCTAAAGTACTTATTAAAATGAAAAAGACAGTTTTGATCTTCATTAAATGGCCAACGTAACTAATATACTTATTTATATACTGAGAGTAAGGGCTAAGTAAAACTTGAGTCACAGGCACAGCTGATGAAGCTACGGCGTGATGTGTCAACAATTAAATGCGTATTTCTCTAAAACTATTCGCAATTTCGAAATAGTATAAAAAGCAAATTTTATCTTCATTTAACGTAGAAAATTAATAAAGTATTTTAAAAGATAAGGATTAATACCATTATGGAAAAATATCCCTCACAATAAAAAATATATTGAAATAACTATTTTTAGACAGAAATATGATCACTACACGTCATCCTTAAAAGATAAAAATATGCTGTCGCGGACTTTTTTGTAGATCTTATTAAGAGGAACAATACTCCAGTACATTATTTTCATGTAGTACTTACCATTTAAGCAGCGCATGCGCGAAAGTGTCTCAACGGGTAGGACTTTAGACACATTTATCGTATTTATGTTAATTTACATAAGAATGCACAAATAATAAATTATATATAAACCTTCCCTGAGAAATACTCGACCTAATGGTGAAAACTGCATAAAAATCCGTTGGGTGGTTTAGAAGAAGAAGAGTTCGAAAGTTCAGACAGACACGAAAAGCGACTTTGTTTTATAAGATATAGGATATTGTGCTTCATTTGGTTAGTTATATGAGTTTAAGCTATTATTATTATATTAAGCAGAGGAATTATACTTTATATAAATAGTATAAGTGTAAAGAATGTAGTGATTAATAGTGATTCATCGCTATGAATTTTACCTACCCAGTAGAAATTTAGATAGAGTCAATTGTACACGCGATGGTCTTGGGTGCAATCCTCACTCGGAACAACATATTGAATTATTTACATTTCTCTACTCTTACACATTGCAATATTAAATGTAATTTTTTCTTACTTAATGTAACATGACTTTAAATACCGTAACTTTTTTTTCAGATTCGTACTTTATCTTCATTTTAGCTGGGTGGGCACAGATAAACTAGTGTCAGAATTCTCCGTTGTGCGCTTTTCGTCAGAACTCCAGATATTGAGGAACTTAACACCGGGCTTATCTTCTTATCTAACGAGATGTATTTATTATCCCGATTGGAAATCGATACAACAGCAGTCAAGTTTAACCTGTTGCTTAACGCTGGTCTCCTTTTTCCGTATTTAAAAATTTATCTAAACAATACATTGTTATTACTTTTCTTTCCCACAAAATCTTCAAGACAATAAAGCAGAGCCTCAACTATGTTCATATAGTCGTGTAGTTGAAAGCCACTTTTCCAAGTTATTATATTGAAGAGGTAGGATACACCGCGCAGGTATTAGCTTTTTATGGAGACTTACACTTAAGTGAAGTTATCTCAGAATAATAGGCACAGTTTATGAGTGGTTCGCCGTAAACACGCCAACTTCACTCATGTTGAAGCAAAAAATTATGTTTTGTTGTGACTTTTTATTTGTATTTGAATTAATATTATGTTTGTATACGTTTATAGGGATGAATGATAAATTTTGTTATTTGTAATTAACCTGCTATTTCACGAGTTATCGTGAAGGAACAGTAATTTAATTAAATTATAAATAACATTACAAATAAAAATATCATTTACAAACAAGGAAATACAATAAAAGGAATTCTTAAATATTTTTTAAGGAAGATATATAACATTTCAACGTAGCTAGATTCAAATCTCGCCTTTGCGAAACTGTCCTGTTTATATTTAGACAGTTTTTTACCTTATAATTAATTCAATGAATTGAAATTTATTGAAAAACCTAACAAAAAATCCTCAACAAATTTACCTTACAGACTATTTTTAAAGTAATTTCCCACTACAGTTGTTTCAGACTGTAAACACTGATCTAATATTTGAGGTAATCCTTGAACAAGTATTAACAGCGAATATTACTTTTTGTATTAAAATTTTCATTTTAGCCGTAATAAACTTGCTTATTAAAACAGAGGTTACTTTTCAGTGCCTTCGTAAAGTATTTTTAACGAACTAAGCGACATTTACGGCTTAATGCCTAAAAAATCTATATTTTTGCCGTGATTTTCGCACAGAGACTGCCGTGACGCAGCGGCACAGCGGATTGGCTGTAAACACGGCGGTTGCGGATTCAATTTCCTTGAAAATTTTATTTGTGGTAACAAAACAGTTGAGTTCCGCCGGTCAATAGGCGAAAACACACAATGGGCGAAAATTAGGCTTGAGAAACGGAGTGTCTTAACAGATTAATTAAAATTAGGTTCTCTCTACCTTCTTTGTTATATAGCACGAATTTGGTAAATTTCTCGTGCGTCAAATATTAAATGGCTTTTTATACTAATAGCATAATAGATAGGAGTATATCATAAACTGTTTCCGAGTATAAGTACCTAAAAAAATTACACGATTGATGTCTGTGCGAATATTTTAATTATAAAAAAAAAATGTACATTACAAGTTATCTTAGTAAAGGACGCTGTGGCTCTGCACCATGATGGCCTATTTTTTGAATGTTAAACTGTTATTTATCCATCTAAGAATAAATTGGAATTCTGAGTGGAAATTAAAGAATAACATCTGCATAGATATTACTAAATAGTCCAATGTCAAGAAGCAGTCATTGTGTCTCTTATATACTCGAAGAAAGTGGTCAGGCGAACTTGACGCCGTGTTTCATCTATCATAGTGGAGGAGTAACAATAATTTAAATATAATAATTCCTCCTAAAACGCAACAGGTGTGGGTTCGATTTTCACTCGAGGAATTGAAATATTTAATATTTTCAATTCGTCGCTCTAGTGCGTAGTCTAGACAATGCGTGGCGTTGAGTTCCGCGGAAATCGTGGGAAGTAGAGAACAAAAGTGTCTTAATGAGAACGGATTGTCTTAACATTAGGTACCCAGGCTCCCTCTGCCTACCCTGCTGTGTGCTGAAAACGCGCACCCCATTACGCCACGAGGCCAAACAAAACATAATATTTCATCAAATTCAAAATATTCCAAGTACCGTTTGAAACAATTATAAGACGTCTTAGATCAACAACAATAAACCTTCCAAAGTAAAGCGCGCTTCGCTTCGCGAGTTATTGAATGCAATAATAATAAATTTAAATTATAGGCCGGGCATTTCCCCCATTTAGGAAATTTTCACGAATTCGCGGCTCTCGACCGAGGTGTTGTGCTTCAGTGCTCGCAACTTTAAGTTTGTCAAAGTTCTTTATACGTAATTTTCAGTTACGCGTAATCTTTGTAGGTACTTACGGCTCGTACTTTCTTTATTAATTTATAAAGTGTTAGGCTTTTGAATTAAGCGAAGATATATATTTTTCATTTTTTATAGTTTTACACTCTGTTCCACATATAGCAGGTTTGATAGAGGGAACCTAACTAGTCGGGATCGGGACATTGCGTGTTGAGTAGTAGAACTGTACACTGTAGTGGGCAAATGAAAATACTTTACTGCCCTAAGTGAAAATCATAATTATATCCTGTTCTAAAATACTATAGAAATGTTACACATTAAAATGTTAAAATTTACCGTTCATTTATTTATTGCAATAGTGACGTAACTTAACAAGTCATTATTACAATAAATAATGTATTTTTTCTACATATCTTGACATATTTAACTTATTTCGAAAAAATACAATGTTGCAGCAGATCAGCAATATATTAAAACAATACTACTCACTTTTTACACAAAAAAACACAAAATTTAAATAAACCTCTTATACCATAAACAATAGGAGTGTGCCAATATCAACTGCCCAAATGGAAATAAAGCATAACTACAAATTTAAATCTATTTGCCAACTAATTCATAATTTAAATTCACGCGCCAGATGTGAATGAATTATTGACTTCACACCCCCGAATATATATAATGCTGCGGAAATAAATAATGGCGATGTTTAAAACTAATTTTAAAACGGGACAGTATCGACAACAACAAATTAATAGATACCGGAATAATACAAGCCAACGTGGCGCAATAGAACAACGCCAGACTGTGGACGTGGGTTCGATTTCCACCTCTGCTGACTTCGATCTACGAGTATATGCGGGATACAGCGTGAAATTAATATTTTTCCTTTTTTATATAGCGAAGCTAACGGACGAGCTATTTTTATGAGCTTCATCATCCCGCATATAGCATGGTAATCAGAACCAACCAAGTGTTAAGACAATGCGTTCCTCGCACACCGCCTAAATTTTTGAGACGTTGCGTGTTGAGTAGCAGAACTCAATGCAATTGTCATTGTACCAGTGCGAGAAAATGGAATTGTTCATTACCCCGAATGGATATCGAACCCAAAACGATTATGTTAACCGTCAGATGCTGTGCCATGACGAACTCAAGTATATTATCTATAATTGCACAAAAGTAAAAATAATACGTGAAAACGAAATATATTTCCGAGTTTTTCTGAAGATAAGAACGGTTGTTTTTATCGTGTAACAGCTTATGCGGCAAAATTACAAAACAATAAAAAATCCCGGAGGTTTTCTGTTTTGCGCAAATATATACACTTTTTTTGAACAACTAAGTAATAAATCTTAGTCTATTTCAATGCGTTCGCTTATTTTAGAGACATTGTGTATTGTCATAACGAAATTAAACGCTGTTATATATCCAGACATTCCCTCAGTGACTGAGTGAGCATCGAATCCGCAACTATTGCATTCAGTACGCCATAACCACCACGGTGGCAGTAGCAACCGTGTGTTAAGACACTCCGCTTTCTCCATTTTGTTTGTATCAATACTGAGTATTGAGTGTCGGAACTCAACCCCCTCAACACCTTGAGCGAGATGTGATTCGTTATCCCGAGTGGGGGATATCAAACTCGTAATCATTGTGTTTACAGTCAGACACTACGCTAGGATATCCTAAAACTACATCTTTACTTATTTAAAACTCACTAATAGACAACGGAAAGCCAAAATTATGCGCTGAAATATGGCATGTAGGTTCATTATATGGTAGATAGTATATGGTGACGCTATAAGATTTAACACTCAATGACTTCAGAATTCAGTGTTCAACTTCAATATCCTTCTGCCTAGACTGGATAACCTAGTACGCGAGAGAACGAACGACATTGTACTTTTTGCAGTTCACGCCAACGGAGTTGCGGGCTACAACTAGTACTTTACACAATAGTACGGAGACATCACGATCGTCTAACTCAATTTCCTGATGTTATTCAACCAGCTACGAGTATCTATTCAGGTTGCCACAAGAATATCTTATTATATACTTAAAGTCGATTTTGTGTCCCAGTTACTGTAAGTGAATTACCGAAGTCGCGAGGCGTTTTGTTGGTGTACTAATTAATTATAAGTTATAGTGTAGTTGTGAGGTGTTAATTAGTATACAATATATTGCAGTACCTATATACAGTTCTGAGGCAAAAATAGTATTGATATTTTTTCTGTGTTATAACAGAGTAGGAATAATTAGACACTTCATTCCTCACGCACTGCTTAGTTTTCGAGACATTGAGTGTTGATTGGCGGAACTCAATACTGCACTTGGTCTTGTCTCTTCAAGTGTGAAGAAATGAAAATAGTTAATTATTTCTCTAAATTAAAGTCGAAACTTACAGTCGTCGCGTTTGACAGTTCGACGCGGCGCCATTGCGCCACGCCATATTAATATTACATACTAATGGCCCGCCCGCGGCTTCCCCTGCGTGGACTACGTTATAATTAATTTCTGTCTCCATGAGTACCTACGTCTTATAAGTGACGTCCATGCAAAATTTGAGACTCCTAGCATTAGTAGAAACGAAGTTTCATACAAATGTTCAACCCCAAAAACAACCCCTTAAAAGTCGAATATTACAAATTCCCGTCTTAGCGAGCACCTACGTCCTAAAAGTAACTCCTATGTAAAATTTGAGATTCCTAGCACATGCAGTTTCTGAGATTTCGTGATGAGTGAGTGACCTTTCGATTTTATATATGTATATAGATAGATAGATAATAAGGTACGCCCCTTTTCAATCAATTTTGAGATATTACATGTGAAGAGACAGTCCAATGTCGCGCTTTTTCCTGTTAGAACGAGGAAATTAATATGAGTGAAATATAATATTTCTGTTGTTCAACTAAGGAAAGCAAAATATTTAGTAAAGTTTAAAAAAATGGGTGATCTTATCGAGCACGCCGAAATTCTTATACCTATACTTGTTACAACTTATTTTAAGTCTCTTAGGTCTATGTCTTCAGATCTCTACAGATATAGTAAATATATCTACGTTTGCTCCTTAGTAGGAAATTAATTTAAAACTGTTAACTTAACTACGTCCCGAAGCCAAAATAACAATAGAGTTCAATATTAAAAAACAAAATCTCTCCTTTCTCATTTCAGTGTTTTAGTTAACTTTGTCTTATTGCCTACGGTCTGGCATTTTATAAAGCCTAAAATTCTGCAAATTGGTACATCCATGTGGGGCTCCCCTAATCCTACCAAACCAGGCTTAGTGACGAGTTTTAAGCAGATATAATACATAATTTATCTAATATATGTTTCTATTGTATGTGTGGATGGAGCGCGATGGTTGGGGGTCAGTCTCCACTAAAGAGATTTAATTACTGTTAGTTTTTCCTTTCTGACCAGAAAAACACGAAGTAAAGTAGAAAGATCCCAGTAATTGAATAACGAATTCAATCCTTCATACACTGTTCCACTGAGCCAAGGTAGACTTCAGTTATTATTACGTAACTAAAAAATATATCAGCTTCACGCTGTATCTCGCACATAGCAGGATAGTCAGAGGGAACCTAGTGTTAAGCCACTCCGTTCCCTATTTTCCGCCGAATGTTGGAGGCATTGAGAGTATCGAGTAAAGTGGCGGAACTCAACGCCACACTTTATCTTGCCAGAGGGGGGTCAAATTAATTATTCCAAATGACGATCGAATCCACAACTATCGTATTTTCAATTAGGCACCACAAACCCACTGCGCCACAATGGCAAAATAAACAACAAAAAATTGTCCCTTAAATAAAATAGCAAACTTAAAAATTATTTAAATCAAATACAATAGGAAAAACTCCAGCTGAAGCGTTCCGAAGGAATGCTCCAATTTAATCTCCTTAACGACCAAATTCCTGTAGTAGGAATATTGTGGTACAAAATTTACAATTTAAAATTTAATGTTATATCCTCCGGCCATTACTGAGCTGAAGACTGGCTTTTTCATAATTATGCAAAATTTAAAATGATAACTTTGAATACTGAGATACCATTTTGGTGAGACTTACAAGTTGTGTTTATTAAGCACCAGCTGTTACCTCCGGCTTCGTTTGCATGGTCAAATGACTTTCAATTGCTCTTTCAGTTTCATTCCTCTGAGTGGATATCGAACTCAGAACCATAGAGCGTTTACAGTAAATGCTGTACAGACGCACAACGATGGCCTACACTTATCATAATCTTTCCTCGAACATAATTTCCTTACACAAAAATTGAGATATTTTTACCATTTTAAACAAACAACCAAAAAACAACATCACGTACACCATTTCCTCCAAGTTAATTAGTGGTCCAATAGTCGAGATAAACACCCCGATAGCGGAAAGGGTGCAGCTAAGACGTCTCATATCGCTGATTCAAATCTAATTCTGCACTTAATACGCCTGGTGGTGGTGGCAGCAGTCGTTGACATAATTTGAAAGGTGTGCCGGCAACCTAAATGTGGATTATATTGGGAGTTTAAGATTGTTATGTTTATTTAATTTTATGTTTGAAAACGTGTTGCGTCATTGATTTTTTTTTAAAATAGATAGAGTAATTGAAAGTAAGCCTTTCATTTTCTTTTCAGCTTAAGGTTATTGTAAAATGAATAAAAGCCGCCTTGGTGCGGTGGGGTATCTGACTGGAAGCACTATTATTGTTGGTTGTAACCAGCTCCCATTCGGACGTATGCACTTACATTATGTATTAACAAGATTTGTTTGATGTGCCGTGTTTATGTCTGTTCAACGGACGTAAAACTGTTTCTATGAGATGGCGTGCTTAAAAGTAGGCAATAGCATTATACTAACTTTTATATAGGCGCGTATTGTAACTAAACGTTAGTTTCATCGTGTTAAAAAAAATCCAACTTTACTTGCTTCACGTACAGTAAAGCTTAACCTGTCACACTGCTCTAGTTACGGGCTAACCGCACTCCTGCGGGATTTGCTTAAATATTTGGTAAAATTTTTATATAAAAAAAGTTGTTATAATTTCGTAGCGTATTCGAAAAGTGTATGTATAAATGACAGTTGTAAGTTGATTTTATTCGGTGGAATATTTCAAGAAAAAACTCGGCGTTAAGTTCTGCACTCTATGCTATTTTTCGAAAATTGAGCAGTGCGTGAGAATCAATTGTCTTAACACTACGTCTCCTCTACCCACCCTGCTGTGTGGGCTACAGCTTGATTTTGTAATATTTCACAAATTTTTCTTCGACTGTTTAGATGGTGTATTCTGCCATTTACCACTTAACAAGAAACTAAGTTCACTAAGTACGTATATTGTATTTCAAAGTAAATAGGAGTGTATTTCATACGTTTACTATAAAAAAATACAATAATACGTCTGTTGTCTTCTTTTTGTTTCTTGTTGTTCTCTCTGCCTACCTTGCTGTATGCGTGATACAGCGGCAACCTAAACAAAATAAAGTAAATATTTTCTCATTAAGAATAGAAAACAAAACTTCCAAACGTATTGCACATCGAAATAGAGAATAGTTTAATTGCAATGCCACGCATCGCAGCTCTTTCCGCTTCAAAACAAATACTTCAAGTTCCAAAGCGTAGTGGCGATGAAATTCTAATAATCTCTTAATGAAATATGCCTTCCTGTACCTACTGTGATATTTAGAGGTAGAATAGTTGATATGAAATTAATATAAGAGGCCAGTCGTGGCGCAGTGCTACTGTAAATATTATAGGTTTTGGGTTCGATATCCATTTAAGAAAATGATGTCTATAATAATAATATAAAGCTGAAGAGTGCGTTTGCTTGTTTGTTTGGTTGAATCTCAGAAACTACTGGTTCGATTAAAAATATTCTTTTTGTATTGGATAGCCCACTTATCGAGTAAGACTATATAATATCACGCTATGACGCCGTCATACACCGCAACAGTAAAATAATATAATATGTATATTTATTATATATTTTTTCTATGGAAAAAATATATAATAAATCACTCATGTTTTATATCTATACTAATTATAAAATCGAACGTACCTTTGTCTATCTGTATGTCTGTCTTGAGGGTCTTGGGATGAACATAGGCTACTTTTTTGTTCATCTGCTCTTACGTTTTTCCAGGAATTAAGTTGTTTCTGTCCGAAAATAGGCTTATTGAACGCTTACTTGGCGTTCGCTGGCTCAACAATTTTTTTTGTTATAGGGTATAACAAAAAAAAATGTTCTACAAAAATATTATTCTTTAAATTACTCCTAATGTTTATGTGGTCATAATTATTTTTAGTTCTCTTCTAATGACAATATGATTAGGTCGTAATAGATTAGTTACATTTTTTTATCAAAAATAAATCAACTTTCCGCTGTATCCTGCACACAGCAGACTAGGCAGAGGAAACCTAGTGTTAAGACACTCATCATCATCATTTTAATTAGTTAGATATTTTTTCTAATGTTAAGATTTTCCTACTTATTTTTTTTTTTAGTTTTAGATAGTTAGCTATTTTTCTTATATTAAGAATTTCCCTTAATTATTTTTACTTATTTTGTTTGTTCATTTGAAATATTCAGTATTTTTTAAAAATATTAAGTATTTTGTTTTCCTTACTTACATATACTTATTATTCTTTTTCGGCTTATTCTTATTATTTCTATTAAATATACAGTACAGTTTAAGCAGACGAAGTCGCTCGGTTCCGCTAGTATTTAATGTTATTATTTCCTTGCCTTTTTAAAGAGGCAAGCGAAGCGTTGAGTTCCACAACTAAAGACGCAATACGGCGGAAAGTTAGGAACGGAAGTATGTTAATAGACGCAGAGTGTTAACATTACCTAAATAAATACAAAAAATCCATTAACCTTAAGGCTTAGCGCGCACTGGTGACTTTTGTCACGGTGACAATAATTTTTTTGTCACTGACATGTCACCATACTTAACCATACCAATATAATAAAACCAACCATACTAAAAAAATTATTGTCACCGTGACAAAAGTCACCAGTGCGCGCTATACCTTAAGCACCGAAGTGAGGTACTATACATCTGCGGCTGGTTGACAAGTTCTTAGATTTATCTCAGGCCTGATGACGTCGGTGCTAACATAAAGTTTTGTTTTAAAACGAACAAAATAAAGTGCATGTTTATTGACTAAAACATGAGAAATTGAGTAGAAGTTAATCATCCGTTGTAAATATCCTCATGGCCGATTTCCGGTGAAATCTTGCTTTGGCTATTGTTTGCAGGACTCCATTCGATTAATTAAGAACAAGATGGATATACGTAATTGTAGGGCTTCAGTGTTTGGATACTAACTATTATGTGGTTAGGTCTACGAGTAAGTATTTGTTCATTATAATATCTAATTACTTAATTAATTAATTATAACTATACAATATATATTGAGGTTATTGTGGCATAGTAGGGCTGTGTTACAATGTGAGCATGATGGTAGCTGGTATAATTTATACTCCCAACTATGATTTTCATTTTATCTCACTGCTCAATAAGTCTGCATACTATAATAAGCAAATTCAAAGAGTTTAATTATCGTATAATTATTACATTTCAACGTTTCTTATAGTTAATACCGTAATACCGGGCCCCATGCCCGCTTGACTTGACAAATGTTTATTTAATACTATTTAAGTGTATTAAATAAAAATATATTGATTATTTTCGTATAGTTATTTACACCGGTATATTATCTAGAATGTATTCGTGACTCGATATATTTCTAAGTTAGCCATAATAAGGAACGCCATCCACTTGCAAACGTTGCGTTTATACTTAGACGTTGTCATACTGCGTCACACGGCCTTACAATTTCCTTAATATATTGCAAAAATTATTATCGAGTGGTCACGCTCTAAATACTAAAAACAGTTATTTAAATTATTTACCATACTATTAACGCTAAATTTTTTATCAGGATTGAAACGTGCTTCTTTGGAGGCAGTTGTAAATTAAAAAACAAAGAAGAATAAAATGTTGTTTTAAATGTTGTTGATTTTTTTTTGTATCAAACTGTATCCCGCAAATACCCCGTTAGGCTAGAAGGAATCTAGTGTTAAGATATTCCTTTTACTATGCAATAGAATGGTCCTAAAATTGATTCTTGTATACACCCATCTGTAAAATACAATCAGAGGACTTCACATTATTTATATTAAATCCATTTACAAAGATACGAAGCAATGATCACAAACGCTACTACAAACTCCTATCCTACTAAGTTCTCTTGCTAAGTTTCGGCAATAATATATCTTGGTCTAAACAGCTATACATAAATCAATTGCATTAAGTGAGTTTTCGCAAGCGTTATAAGCACTTAAAAAGGGCAATGAAAACATGAAAAATGCATATATATAGTTGTGTAAGTGTAATTAAAATGGTATAACTAAAATCGAGTCTCAGTATGTTCGGTGGAGTGGTCGTTACGATCAGCTCTGTAGTGCTGCACTATTATTATGTTTCCTCTGAGTCATTAATTTCGGAAATACTTCCTGAGGACGCTACATTGAATTTTGTCGGCCTGGCGACCAAATATGGGCATCCGCCTATGGAATACCAGATAGTCACTGAAGACAACTACATATTAACTTTGTACCGACTTCCTGGCAAGAGTCCATACCCTATTTTGTTAACACATGGTGTTTTAGACTCTTCTGACACGTTTTTGATTAGAGGAGAGAATTCTCTCGGCATCACTTTGGCTAACAAAGGCCACGACGTCTGGTTTGGAAACCTGAGAAGCAACAGATATTCGCGGAAACATGTTTATTTGGACCCTGATAAAGATGCCGAATATTGGGATTTTTCATTCCATGAGGTAGGCTACTACGACCTTCCAGCTATACTTGACAAAGTGTTATATGAAACCAAAGCTTCAAATGTAACTGCTATCGGCCACTCAATGGGGAACACGATATATTATGTGCTGGGCTCCACCAGAAGTGAATACAACTCCAAGATAAATGTGTTACTGGCTCTCTCACCAATATGCTTTTTAGAAAACAGCATTTTTTTCTCCATCGTGTTACCTAAGACACGTGTATTTGAAGTTTTGTCTCAAAGACTTGGAATATATGAGTTATTTGATGACCATTTCATTAGTACCCGTATCTTAAAAATGTTTTGTGATATACCGGTAATTGGCTACGCACTATGCGCGTACTTTTTTATCTTCCCTTTATGTGGGTTCGATGATCACGAATTAGAACCGGAATTCTTCCCTATAGCGATTGAACATTTTCTAACGGGTACTTCTACAAAAGTTTTGCTGCAATATTTACAGAATGCAAAACATAAAACATTTGCCAGATACGACTACGGGTGGAAGAATAATTTTCTAGTGTATAACTCGTTGAGTCCACCTAAGTATGACTTGAAGAAAGTAACGATGCCTGTCGCCTTATATACTGCTAGAAACGACTTTTTATCATCTGTAGACGACGTCGCTTTGTTGAGGAAACATTTGCCGAACGTTGTTTATGATATCATAATACCTTATCAAATGATGAATCACGCAGATTTTGTCTGGGGTAACAGAACGAATATATATTTATATCCATATATATTTAAAATATTACAAGAATTCATTACACTTCATTAAGATAGTTGTATAGCTGATGAAATTATTTATAAACAAATGTTAGACGACACTGGCAATATTGTATGGACTCATTATATTCGTATTGTATAACTTTTATTTTAATACATAATGTTGTTGAATACACCTAATAACTTAAAGTGATTATGCTATTATTATTTCATGTTGTATAATTTTTTTTACATACTTAAAGAATAAAACAGGATCTTTTTAAAATTGTATTGTCTTTATTGTAATAAAAAGTCAACACAAAATAAAATTCTTTCAAAATTTCTTATTGCCCTAGGAAAAGAAGTCATATAAATTAGAAACTATATATAGTCTGAACAAGTCAATATTATATAATGCTTTTCAATGTAGATTACATTTGTACATTTATTGCACTCTGTCTGTGTTTCTCTTCTCAGTTTCCATGAACAAAAGGTAATGGACTTTCCTACATTCTATTTTTTTTATTTTATAGTAGGTCCAGAAGGCTTATACTTGTATTAAATTTCGAGTACAATAGACAGTCGCGCTGGTCAGACCTATAAGAGCATATTCCGAAGTATGTATCTAAGAGGGCGGAGGCGATATCCATGAGAATCCTTTGAGTATATAGCAAGTTCCGGCGGATGTTAAAAAATTGTGGTGATCTGCGATAAAATATGTCGATAAGGTTAGGTTCTCTCGGTCTATGTAAGCCATAACAAACAAAAAAACACATTGTTGCCATAGCACAATTTATTTAGAAGGTTTGACTTTAGACAGACTAGATATCTGATCTACCCAAGAATAATAGGAAACGCAAGTATAGTGCGAGCCATTTCTCACTTTTTCGCATGTATGCACTGGCGATGTGAAGACAATAATTTATCTGGAGATAGCTACGTCGGCACATAAATCACGTCGCGTTTTTCACGCGGTACGATCGCCCTTTTACCCTGGGATCCGACCGTTGAATCCTGCATAAACGAGTTTTCTTAATTAAACCTATATTAATGAATAATACGTGATTAGTAGAACAGATTACACCTGGGTTGCCTGGAAGAATCCTGCCGCAATCACCTTTAATTACATTTTTTCGTAACTCGTTTTTGGAGAAAATTGCACCCATACGTTTTTTATATGAATCGCACATCATTTGAAAGATAATCGCATAAGGAATTGGAAAATTAAGGGTTGCCAGCTCTCAGTCTGCCGCAAGTCTAGGGTTGCCTGGTTTAAACATGTCACTAAATGTTAATAATTTGCACTCATGTGTTTTTTTAATGAATTATATATCAAATTAAAGCTTCTTTTTTTCTGAACACTATAAAACAGGGTTGCCTGGAAAATTCCTGCCGCAAACAGGGGTTGCCAGCGTTTGAAATATTTTATTCCGGTTCCGTTTGACTATGAGAATAGACGATGAAATGCGCGGTCTGCCTTATGTTTTAAAGTAAAATATTATATAATAGAAGGTCAATCTTAAAATCAATGTTTATTCTAATTGTTCACCTGTTAAATGATGATTTTAATCATATTAAGTACACGCAGAAAACTATTTAAAGATCATAGGGCAGAAGAAATCATCCTTATTTTTCAAGTAAAATAATGAATCTATAATATTGAGTCTTTGCAAAATCTATTTTCTAAATACTAATATTTATTTATTAATTTAAATTACCTAATTCGCAAATAAAATGATTGCGGCAGGATTCTTCCAGGCAACCCAGGTGTAATCTGTTCTACTAATCACGTATTATTCATTAATATAGGTTTAATTAAGAAAACTCGTTTATGCAGGATTCAACGGTCGGATCCCAGTCTATTTGTAAATATACGATCAAGCAATTGAAAATTAACTGCTTATATATAATAAGCCATAAGATATACTTATAATTAAAATATTTATTTGTTTGAGGTCATCGTAGTACAGCGTGTGGCTATAAACACGACTGCTGTAATAAATTATTTTAATCATAAAGCAATTGGAAAATTGGGCGGATAGTGGGAAACGGAGTATTCCAACATAAGGTTCCCTGTGCTGCACTGCCTACTGTGCTGTACTCAGGATACATTGAACTGAAAAATAATAAATGTAATACAAAACCAATATAACAATTGATATGCCACACGCGCGTCACTATCGAATGTTCCTAAAACGTCCAAAAACAAAGCTGACATCCATATATTTCAGTAAACCGCAGTCTGACACCGGCCAAATGTATAAAAAAGGCAATAGCCATTTCTTTATAACGATTTGTGAGTTATATATAGATTGTGAATACATACTGGTTTTTAACACCAGCATGTAAAGTGACGGAGCTTAACGCTGCTTTATCTTCATACCAGAGCGAGGAAACAAATCCTTCAATGGGAATCGCTACCCTACGGCCTTACCAAATGCGTATATTCATTGATTCTTTAAAAGGTAAAGAAACTTATTAAGATAAAGGCCCTTGTTGGGGTTCGTTAAGGGTTTTCACAATGGTAGTTCGGGGTAAAGAAAACAAGAAATAATGAGGTGAGGGCAAACTCAGTTCAGAATTTTGTTACGTTCGAAATAAACAGTTAATGGTATTATAGACTTTTATCGTTTTTTAGGGGAATTGAATAAATTTTATGAGTAATTTCCTGGTTTTTGGAGCTTTGAACTTAGATAGACGTTAGATGTTCATTATATATTTATTTTTAAACATATAATAAAAGTTTTTGTGTTTTTCAATGAAAAAAAGCAGTCCGTATGCCCGTCTAACAGGATAAACAGAAGGAATATAGTGATAAGACTGTGTTCTCCAGTCCGCCGAATTTTGTAGAATGGCGTGAGCGCGGTGTTGAGTTACGTTATTCAAAACTTAATTGTGACAAACAGTGAGTGCAGGGCGGAGTTAGTTGACTCTAGATTCACTCTACTTCGTAATCGTAGCCGAGAAAGGAATCGTGTTGTTAACATTCATTTATTTCTTTTTTAACATTATTTTTAGCTATATCCTGAACTTAGCATGATGAGCAAAGCGAACCTGGGAACTTGGAACTCATTGCCTCGTTTTCAGATCAAGACAATGAAAACAATAAATATCTCAAAAAAATAATAACAATTATACTTTTATTTTTCATTTATAACGAAAAATCACAAGAAAAATATAACAATGATGTATTTGGAGACCCTTAGGTCGAACATTTTGTGAGAGAAAGGGTCAGGTGCTTATCCCTTTTTACGCATAGATTTATCCTCACTGGGACCAAATTGTTACAATGCGACTTATTTAATGTCAAACGGAATGAAGGATCTCAAAGTGTACCTACATATATGTATGTACACTACATTATGTACTATGGACGTTTTTTTTTCAGCTCCACGTTGTATCCTGCATGTAGAAGGCAGAGGGAGCCTAGTGTTAAAACACTCCGCTCCCCACATTCCATCAAATTCTGGAGGCATTGCGTGTTGAGTGGCGGAACCCCACGCTGCGCTTTTGCCTCGACACTAAATGAAAGAAATCAAAATATTGAATATTTTATTAATTTCCTCGAGTGGGAATTGAACCCCCAACCTGTGTTCTAATATTCCTTTTGTAGAATAATATAATGACTGTTTAGTGCAGCATCACGCTGTATCCCAAACATAACAGGGTAGGCAGAAGAAACTTAGTGTGAAAAAAATTCCGTTTCTCATTTTTCTCTAATTTTTCAAGATAATGCGTATTAAGTAGTGGAGGTTATCACCGTGCTTCTATTTTCTAAAATCCAACACCACCGCGCTAAAGACAAGAATCGAACCCACAAATCATAATCTATATATATAAAAGGACTTGTCCTCACTGACTGAGGTAAGACGCACGCACAGCCGTAACCGCTGTGCGTAGAAACGTGAAATTTGGACAGATGTTTACTTTCGTAATCTGGACATCCACTAAGAAGGGATTTTGAAAAATTTTAACTCTAAAGGGGTGAAATAGGGGTTCAAAGTTTGTATGGAAAAAAAATTAAATCGGCACCGATTTTTATAAAATTTGAAATTTACATTTTTAAAAGTATTTAATTGAATACGTGTTTCATCGTTTTCTAGAATTCTGCCCCTAAGGGTGCAAATAAGGGGTTAAAAGTTTATATGGAAAAATTCTTAAATCGCCACCTATTTTTATAAAATTTGATATTTAGAGTCTTAAAAATATTTAATTGAACATGTGTTTCATGGTTTTCTAGAATTCACCCCCTAAGGGTGCAAATAAGGGGTTGAAAGTTTGTATGGAATTTTTTTTAAATCGCCACCGATTTTTATAAAATTTGAAATTTAGACTCTTAAAAATATTTCATTGAACCCATGTTTCATGGGTTATTAGAATTCACTCCTAAATACGCAAGCGAAGCTGCGCGCGTCCGCTAGTAATACAATAAGCTCTTAAGAAAATAAAAAATCAAAGAACATGTAAAGAATAACAAATTTTGTATATTTAACTCAGAATTGCTTTCATAAATAGAAGAAGCCTTTATTTCTTGAATCATTTTCTTCCATACAGTAATACGTAGGTTCATGCGAATATCACGCTCCCTACTTTGTTGTTTCTTTTCCATCATATAATTTTATATTTATTGTAAGTTTTGTTATTTACAGAATATTACTATTTATTATTATAATGATATATTCTGAAGCTGAAAATCTTTACGACAAAGCGAAACTTATAGTACCTACAGTCTATAAGAAAATATTTAAATGTTTGGTACGTTATTGTTTATATGTGTGGACATTGTTTATAATCCGCTAAGGTAGTGGATTCGATTCGGACTCGTGAAAACAAATTATTCATTTCCTCGTTCTGGTAACAATGCATAGTACGGCGTAGAGTTTCGTTGCTGAACACTCGATGCCCTAAAGCATTTCATTGACCCAATAAGGACTATAACGCACTACTAAAGTTGATATAATAATTTGGTTTACCACAAGCACGCACGCTAAGTACTGAGAAATTTTTGGCTTAAATGTAATTAACTTTAATACACTAACGATTTGCAGTGCACGGTCATATAATTTCCTCGCATATAAATAATTTTTCAAGGGAAATTTCATTCAGAAAATTTTAGTTCCATGCCGAAACGTCAGCTCTAAAGTATAATTTAAAGTTGAGATTAATTAAAAAATACAGCGAAATTACGACTTTTTTGTTTTTAATTTGTTTACTGGAAGGTTGGAAGTTGGCTGTTTTTTGCCAATTCACACACGCTATATACACGTTACAGTTAAATATTTAATTAGGATCAAATAAAAGTCACCTAAAGCCTAAGTATATTAATGTTATAGAGCAGATAAGTTATTTTAGTGGAACGCACTTATCTCAAGAACTACTGTTTCGAATCTGTTTTTTTTTATGTTTCAATTGTCTAGCTGTTTTGTGGTTCTTTAGTAATTATTACATGTAATATTAAAATAACAAATAATTACTTAAATAGTATATAGTAGTAATATATATAAAAATAAAATTTAGTTTAATTTTTACTTACCAATTTAAAGAAAAGAAAAGCAAAAATAATGTGCAAATATATATTGTTTCCGAAGTGCGTGTCGTTTATTGAAATTTAGTACGGCAATGTGTCTCAAGGACCTCGTAAATTGACTTAGCCGTTTAAGGAACTATTAATACCGTCCAACATAACTTATTTCTTGAATAGCTAAAAGTAGGTACATTGTACAGTGGAAAACAACCCGTGTGACGGTTGCGGTTTCTACTGCCACTCGGCGGATGGATTATTTTCATTATGTCGCTGTGGAAATAAGTCAAAACTCTGCATTTTAAGCTCCCACTCAATGCTCAATGTCTTAAAATTTGGGCGAAAAGGGGGGAACGAAGTGTCTAAACACTAATTCAAAAATTTTCTACGCTATTTTTCACCACCAAATCAAATATATTATAGCTTTACAATACAACTCGACAAGGTGGCATTAATGACAACTAGCAAACAATTCGTTTTCACATTTCAAATTGATTCAAGTAAACGTAATAAAATAATTTGAATGTGTATGATTTATTCAAAAATATGATTTATTTCCTCTAAAGCAATTTCCTATAGTCGACGTATTAACTGCGTCTCGTAGTACCAACAAACAGATCATTAAAAATCAAAATCAGGTAGAAACTCTTATATAATTTTATTACAGCGAGCGAAGGTTGCCAATAAAACGCGATATCTTCGTACCAATTAAAGATATTTGTGCCAGCAGCGACTCGAGTGGAGATAGAGGGGAATTTTTTATAACTTTTTTCGTGCCTTTTTCTTTTGAATTATGGTAATGATCGCGCACTTCATAGACGATATGGTATGCTTGTTCATGTGACGTCTTCTTTTCGTTTTACTCGAGCGTTATATTTAGGATTCATATAAGATATATTATATACACAATATGCTGTTTCTTTATTGTCTTTGTTATTTATATATCAACACAGTTTAGCTTTATATTTTTATTTATTTTTTAGCTTATGAAACCATCATAGTACAAGAGATCAGTGGATATATTTGACTGTACACTCGATGATTGGGGTCGAATCCAAATCGGGAAAAAGACTTTAGTACTCTAATGTCCGTATCCGTAAGTGCGGTACTTTCCACTATATTAGAAGCAATGTCTTTAATTCGCCAAATTATAAACAAAAATCATAATTATGTTGTACATTTGATCACATATTTCTTGGACAAGAAAAATTATATCGTAATTATACTTTTTGATTTAAAGTGACTTTTTGATTAAATTTCAATTGAGAGTACTTGCTAAGAGCTTAAGGATCAAATAAATATAAAAAATCTTTTAACAGTTTAATATTGTCGAGGTATGTAGGTTGTGGACAGATATTTGAACGACTTGCAACCAGTTGTTGTCTCAGCACAGTCTATCCCTCACATTCTGCCTACCGTACAATGTGTAATCTAAACATGTTATAGTGCATAGAATACCGAAATCCAATACGTAGTTATACAAACTAGATGAACCAAAATTAATCTAATTTTAGACCACAATTTGCGTGTAAAACAAATATTTTCGATAATTGTATTGCTATCGTACTATATGGATTCACTTTATGATACTTTACAATGCTTGGGATATGGTACTAATTGATAGTACAATACTAATTATAACTCTATACTAATATTATAAACAAAAGAGTTGGCTTAGTAAAACTCGCTGATTTCAGCAACAACTGGTTCTAATTTAAATAATCTTCTGAGTTATATTCATTATTCTATATGGGGGTTCCACAAGGGTCTATTTTATCCCGCACACAGCTGGGTAGGCAGAGGGAACCTAAAGTCAAGACACCCCGTTGCCCACTTTCTACCGAATTCTCGAGGCATTGCATGTTGAGTGGCAGAAGTCAATGCCGTGCTTTGCCTCGATACCAGAGCGAAGAAATGGAAATATAAATGTAAATAAATATTTTATAACCCACAATTATATCACGTTTATTGTTTCGAACTATAAATTTTATCAGTGTTACGCCTTATAGGTATCTAGAGTGAAAGAGAGCGGCCAGTCTGGATGACGAAACACTAACATCCTTCTGCATTTAGTATCGTTTTTCACAGTCGTCCATTATAAGATACCACATGTAATTTGTTTCTAAAATCAGGCAAAGAAATGAATATTTTTTTATTTACCAGCTCATTAATTGTTTTTGTCTGTTATATTTATCTTTGCCTTCGCTACCTAAAGATTCGGTGGATTCGGCGGAGGCGGAAAGTGGAGAATGGAAGTGTTTTAATGGGAGACATCTTACACTAGGTTCCCAGGTTCCTTCTGCCTACCCTGCTATGTGCGGGATATAGCGTTAAGCTAAAAAAAAATATTTGAAATTGCTCTAAAAGATAAATAACAACTAAAATTGCAACAAAATTCTCTTTTTAGACATGAAAACTAGAACATCGTCTTATACTCGTATTATACGTTTGCGTCCGTGACCCGTTGAGATAAGCAAGGATCGTGTCTAGAACACATCATTATCTTGGATTGAAACGCTTCACTGTACTTGGAAAGATATATTTATATATTAGGTATTGAAATATTCATACAAGATTTTATGCTTCAATATTTTATTTTTGATACAATTATTTTTGGATGAAATTGAGGCCGCTTTGGCGCAATGGCACAAGCGTGCAACGAAAGGGTTAAGGGTTCGATTCCCACTCCGGGAAATGAAATATTTGATATTTTCATTTCCCTGAGTGGGAATCGAGAAAGCGCGACATTGAATTCCATCACTCAACGTCGCGCTTTGCTTCTTAAAAAAATAGGGCACTATGGAAGTTTAATTATATTTGCGATGATTGTGGATGTTCTCACTTGGCGAAATGAATAATTCTCATTTCTCCACTTTCATGAGACGAAGAGTCCTGTCCTGTCCTGACAAAGTATCCTCAGCGTGAACCCTGAAAAAAAATCTAATCATTCGACAAATTTAAATGGAGCGTAATATAAGTTGAGTAGAAATTTCATAAGTTTGAAATGGCGAACAATTCAGAAGTTCTCTAGCACAATCACAATCACAATAGGCACAAAGAAATCAAAGGGTCTGTAAAATTAAGTCGAAAGAATTGTTATTACTGAGCTTAAAGCTTTCAAATTTGTAAGGGTATTTGTACACTGAAAGCTCATTAAATTATTAATAATGCAAGCAAAAGTTTTAGGCTGTCGTGACGCAGCGGCATACAATTGCCATTTGAGGGAATGAATTATTTTCATTTCCTCGCTCTGATGACAAGGACAAGTGTGGCTGAGTTTCGCCACCAAATACGCAATGCCTCGAAAATTGGGCGGAAAGTGGGGAATGGAGTGTCTCGACAAGTTGTCTCTTCTATTTGTCCTACTATTTGCTGGATACTGCTTCAGGATAAAAAATGTCAAATTATTTCTTGAAATATATAAAAAATATTATTAAGCGAAAAAATGTAACGAAAATAGGCAATCAAATGACCGGCAATTAATTATTTCCCAGTGACACTTTGTATGCGTAAAATATTAAATATTACGAGTCGTTTGTCCCGTCGGGGAAAACTGTTTATACGAAATTGAATTTATAAAAAGCTTTCTGTACAAAATTTAAAATTTTCAAATAACTTTTTTAATAGGCACTGACTTCAAAATTGAAGCCGAGCAAAAAAAAGAATTAATATTATAAAAATGAATTTAAGGTTAATAACAAGAAAGTTCACACTGCAACCCCTGTATAGCAAAGTAGGTAGAGAAAACCTAGTAATACATATCGTTCCTCGTTTTCCGGACATTTTTCGAGACATAGTGTCATAAGGCAGAACTCAACGCCACACTTCTCAATACCAGAGCCCCGATTAGGAATCTAACCTACAACTATCGCGTTTATATTCAGAGATTGTGTCGCCTGACCACGATGGCTCCATGAGAGGTTGATATACATCTAGAATTATTTATGTTTTCTATTAAAAAAATATATAAAAATAAACAAAAGTTTTACTGTACACATGTAGTATAGATAGAAAAGAGAGATATTACTTATTAAGTGGTGGAGCTCGGAGGCATTTTTATTTTATAGACGAAATATGATTGGAATTTTCAAATAGAATTTCACTTTTATTAATTATTTTTTATTTTATTCTTGTTGATGGTTTGAATATGGGAATAATAAAATAAGCAGCATTACATTCTCTTTATTTTATTCTACTTATCATCGCTAACACATTGTTCATTTACATTATCCTCGCTTATTATCAAATGAGCCATTTTTATATATTAAATTTGTACAATATTTAAAGTAAATATATTTATCCATTTATTATTTACAAAACAATGTATCATTAATTAATAGCTATAATTGGATTGAGAATAACATAAATAATAGTTTAAAGCTATATAAGAATATTCCATATGGTATACTAGTGTTGTTTAAGAGGCCAGTCGTGGCGCAGGGGCACCACAAAGTGTGACTGAAAGTGGGGAACGGAGTGTCTTAACACTAGGTTCCCTCTGTCTACCCTGCTGTGTGCGGGATACAGCGTAAAGTTTGATTGATTTAATTTAATTGTTAATTTAGTGCTGTTTAATATTTATTATAGTATAGATCACTACTTTGAGTTTCTTTTTTATTAATTTGTGGTCTAAAACATCGCGACGATGATAATAATACGAAATTTTATGTGGAATACTTTTTAATCTACTAAAACACTCGGTTCCTCCACTTTCTATCTAATTTCATATATTTTTTATTTTGTGACGTAACTTAACGCCGCGTATTGTCTCAATGATATGAAAATTAACGATAGCCATGATCCAATTTACAGCTACTACATTTATAAACAAAAAAAATAAACCAAGAAAATATATGAAAATACAGCCGTATTGAAATCAGTGCCTAAAAAAG
>HE670118.1:44926-57921 GCA_000313835.2 Heliconius melpomene melpomene
TCCTGTCCTGTCCTGACAAAGTATCCTCAGCGTGAACCCTGAAAAAAAATCTAATCATTCGACAAATTTAAATGGAGCGTAATATAAGTTGAGTAGAAATTTCATAAGTTTGAAATGGCGAACAATTCAGAAGTTCTCTAGCACAATCACAATCACAATAGGCACAAAGAAATCAAAGGGTCTGTAAAATTAAGTCGAAAGAATTGTTAT
Source organism: Heliconius melpomene melpomene (assembly GCA_000313835.2). Taxonomy (NCBI): domain Eukaryota; kingdom Metazoa; phylum Arthropoda; class Insecta; order Lepidoptera; family Nymphalidae; genus Heliconius; species Heliconius melpomene. The sequence goes on from HE670118.1 coordinate 45,137, forward strand.
TACTGAGCTTAAAGCTTTCAAATTTGTAAGGATATTTGTACACTGAAAGCTCATTAAATTATTAATAATGCAAAAGTTTTAGGTCGTCGTGACGCAGCGGCATACGAATATTAATAGAATGAATTATTTTCATTTCCTCGCTCTGATGACAAGGACGAGTGTGGCTGAGTTTCGCCACCAAATACGCAATGCCTTGAAAATTGGGCGGAAAGTGGGGAATGGAGTGTCTCGACGTGTTGTCTCTTCTGTTTGTCCTACTATTTGCTGGATACTGCTTCAGGATAAAAAATGTCAAATTATTTCTTGAAATATATAAAAAATATTATTATTATTAGCGAAAAAATGTAACGAAAATAGGCAATCAAATGACCGGCAAGTAATTATTTCCCAGTGACACTTTGTACGCGTAAAATATTAAATATTACGAGTCGTTTGTCCCGTCGGGGAAAACTGTTTATACGAAATTGAATTTATAAATAGCTTTCTGTACAAAATTTAAAATTTTTAAATAACCTTTTTAATAGGCACTGACTTCAAAATTGAAGCCGAGCAATAAATTTAAGGTTAACAAAGAGAAAATTCACACTGCAACTCGTGTATAGCAAAGTAGGTAGAGAGAACCTAGTAATACTGTTCTGATATTTTGCCGCTTGACCACGATAGCCTCATGAGGGCCTGTTATATAAAAAAATATATGAAAATAAGCAAGTTTTACTGTACACATGTAGTATAGATAGAGAAGAGAGATATTACTTATTAAGTGGTGGAACTCTGAGGCTTCTTTATTTTATAGATGAAATATGATTGGAATGTTCAAATAGAATTTCACTTTTATTAATTCTTTTTTATTTTATTTTTCTTGATGGTTTGAATATGGGAGTAATAAAATGAGCAGCGTCACATTCTCTTTATTTTATTGCACTGATCATCGCTAACACATTGTTCATTTATATTATACTCGCTTATTATCAAATGAGCCACTTTTATATATTACATTTGTACAATATTTTAAGGTAAATATATTTGTCTATTTATTATTTACAAATCAATGTATCATTAATTAATAGCTATAATTGGTTTGAGAATAACATATTGCTTAAATCTATATAAGAATATTCCATGTGGTATTGCTAGTGCTGTTTAAGAGGCCAGTCGTGGCGCAGAGGCACAAAGTGTGACTGAAAGTGGGGAACGGAGTGTCTTAACACTAGGTTCCCTCTGTCTACCCTGCTGTGTGCGGGATACAGCGTAAAGTTTGATTGATTTAATTTAATTGTTAATTTAGTGCTGTTTAATATTTATTATAGTATAGATCACTACTTTTAGTCTCATTTTTATCAATTTGTGGTCTAAGACATCGCGACGATGATGATAATACGAAACTTTGTATATAATACTTTTTACTCTACTAAAACACTCGGGTCCTCCACTTTCTATGTAATTTTATTTTTTATTTTGTGACGTAACTTAACGCCGCGTATTGTCTCAATGATATGAAAATTAACGATAGCCATGATCCAATTTACAGCTACTACATTTATAAACAAAAAAAAAATAATGCAAGAAAATATATGAAAATACAGCCGTATTGAAATCAGTGCCTAAAAAGTGAATAATCGTTTTAATAAAACCCAGATCAACGTCCTTGAGAAACTTGGCCCGCGCTGGCCTTGCGTCGGAGCGCGGACCACGCTTGATGTAGGTCAACATTCAAGATACCTATCGTGCTTAGAAAGGAAAGTTAAGTTACGTGATTACTTCTACTGATGTAATTGTTGTGTTTTGTAGCTTCACGCTGCATCCCGCATACGGCAGGGTAGGCAGAGGAACATAGGGTTGAGACACAATATTCGAGTTATTGCGAGAAAATGAAAATATTTCATCCCCCGAGGAATCAAACCCGCATATTTTAATATTTGCAGATTAATTTCAGATTTTACGCATCTCTCCAAATCGAGATTTGTATAGCAAGTAGGTCATGTTTCTGTACTTTCAGTTAATGTTTATTTATTGCTCTGAATTATTACAAAAATATATTTTTTTTGATTGTACTTGTAAAAAGTATTTTACAAGATAAATGCATTGCCTGCTTCTATATATAGCAAAACATAATCCTTGATCTCGTAAAAAATTTGAAGTTGAAAAAAAAATTAAGTTTCAATTTGAAAAATAGATGTATAAATTCCCGAACTGAGTCCATACAATTAATAAACAATAATATAAATCTAAATTAAATACGAGAATTTATTAAAATAGATAGCACTAAATGTTTAATTAATCTAATTAATTATTAATGTTTTTAATATGAATATTAATGTATCACTGTAACCCGTATGGAATTGAATAAAAGTTTTACAATTATTATTATTATCAAATAATTCTTCATGGCGTACGTATAAAAGGTGCGACAAAGTGCGACATTAAGTTCCGTTTTAAAAATCGGGGACGGAGTGTCACAACACTAAATTTTCCTCTGCCTTTCCCATTATATCGGGATACAGTGTGTAACTAAAAAAAGTAACCTCAAGTTCTACTGTAAATTGCAATGGATAACATACGAACGCTTTAATTTGCAGTAACTTTCAAAGGAATAGCCGCGGGCGTTTAGCTCACAAGTAATTAATATAAGCAAATGCGGCATCAGGTGCTGCTCCAGACTGAGACATCGCTTAGAGCACATGTAGCTTTCCATACAACTTTAATAGCTTATATTATGTTCTGCTTTACACTAGTCTACGGGTGACATCTCGCTTTAGATGTTTACGAGAGGAGCTAGCTAATGCTAATTTTATAGTTTACTAGCGGCCCCCTCGCGGCTTTGTTCGCTTGGACTATATGATTATTTATTTATTATTATTTTGGTGTATTTGGCAAAAACTTGTTTTATACAAAAAAATCTGTTTTAATATCCTGTAATGTATCTATATATATGTAAATAATATGAAGGGGTACTTGAAAACACACCGTTATCTTGAAATCATAGACAAACACTTAAATATTATTTATATGTATAGATGTATAAAAAATATTACACAATTATATCAAAACATGTTTTAGTGCGAATCGAAGAATGCCATTTTTATCTTTCCAAACATTTTTTTAATCGATCTAATCTTTTTGAACACTAAACGCATCAAACGCGGCAAGTTTCATTTTTTGTTCTTTTCAAAGTCAACTGTGTCAGGTGTTTCCCATTTTTGGGAGTATCAGAACAGTCAACTTTTAGGCCGAATTTTGCTCTCTCATATCCGTTTTTGTATTCACATAAGCTTTTGTTTATTCATCCTACTTTGTGAAAGAATAAATAGAAGAGTTAAAATGATTGAAAATTCGTATACTTCATTGAATGCTAGTTATGTTATAGAAGTGTAGAGTGAATGGATATGGCTTCACGCTGTATCCCGCATATATAAGGAAAGGCAGTGAGAGTTTTTCACTTACTGCCAAATTTCCGAGACAATGCGTGTTAAGTTGCAGAACTCAACGCGACCCTGTGACTATCAGAGAACTCACAATTATCTCGTTGACAGTTATAGAGAGCCTCTTGTATTTTGAACTGTACCATCCTAATTATTCATATGAACGAACAATATCTTCAACCATCACAGAATTATCATAATGACTAAACAAACTTGTCTCTAAGCAACAGCCTAAATTTTAACGAGCCCTCAATGACGGTGTATAAAACACCCCTAGAAACAGAAACAACCCCTGAAATGGGGAGGATTTTTTCCTGACAGTAATAAAATATTTGAGGGAGAAACTTCTAACACAAATCAAGGGTAGGATCAAAGACATTGTTCTCTCGACAATGTATATCTATACACATATATGAGTGAATGTAAATGTAAGAGTAATTGCGTAGGTTTCTATATTTTCATGTTAATTAAATTCGACTATATATCAATTGAATTATATATACATTCGATTTAGATTTCGTGATGTTATTTGATTGCGTAACGTGAGTAACACAATTAAGGCCATGATTACATAAACAAACGTTAAAAACCTGTAAATTCGATTACAAAAAACAGTTTCACGCTTTTTGAGTTATATAATTTATTTTTAGGATATGTCTTAAAACTAGATCCCCTCTAGCTACCCTGCGTATCTTGTGTTAAGATATTCCGTTTCCCATTTTAAGCCTTACGCTGCAATATGATAATAAATATTATCATTTCTGGTATTAGGAGACTGTTCTCAATAAGACACTTTCCGCTGAATTCTGGAGGCACTGTGTGTTAAGAGATATTATAGGCAAAACGCGGCGTTGAGTTTCGCCTTTCAACATACAATGTCTCCAAAATAGGGTATAAAATGGGCATCAAAGTATCTTAATCCCAGGTGCCTTTTGCTTACCATGTGCCTACTATCGTAAAAAATGAAACGTATTCGACAAGCCGTAAGCTCTAAGTACCAACGACATTTCGACCGTCGCCCGTTGTCAGCCGTCCCGCTGTGATTAACGGCGCCCCAGCACTCCGGCCTCTGCGATATCTTAATGTTTTATTCGATTGCTTGAGCACGCAAAAGGGGCTCTGACAGATTTATTTTAGTTTTCCAACTGAAACACGGCTGTAATATCCGTCCCGAAATCGTATTGGGTTTTAGATATTACTATTTAATATATATTAAATTGTAAAATCTTTGGTAAAATCTTTTGTGTATTATTATATTAATCTTTTTATTAACACACCTTTATTCGGTCGAGCTTATAGGTATATTTTAATTTTATATTTTATTACATAACTAACTATGTAATAAGATTTAAGAATCTCAATTACACTTAGAAATGTTATCGTCATTTTTGTTGTCATAAAACTTGACATAGACTATATGTAGACTAAAGACAATACAATATTATGGTACCGTATAATACCATATAGTAGCTGGTCTGATGGGAATTGCAAGATGACTGATAGAAGTTTGGACTGCACCAGTAAGTGTATCGAGTTTCTGCTCATTACATTCACCTTATTAATGTTCAGTTAAAAAAAGCGACGGAACCTACTGTTAAAACATTCAGTTCACCACTTACCACCCTATTTTCGAGACATGTGTTGAATAAAGCGTTAATGCATTTTAAACAATCTAAATAATAAATTTGTTCCACAAGCTTACGTTACGTTAGTTAGGAAAGTTCGTAACTCAAAATGATTCGGCAACATAAACTTTGAAAGCCCACAATTAGCCTACTTAAGCTGTTATTGTATTATTTACATGGACCTCATCTCCAATTTTACTCGCATCAGTTTTCCCGTCAATTAAAAGCTTAACCTACTCGCTCTTTATTCACTTTGCTTATAATTACGAATGTAGGTTATTAGTGTTTTGAAATTATAGCAGCTAAACAAAAATAAACATTATCATTAATTAGAATAGAATCCACAACTTGTGCGTGTGCTATCAATATGACATACATACATAACACTATTATATTATAGCAAACATAATATACAATCATATTAACAATAAAGACCATTTCCATCCCCACTCGGAGGAGTGAATTATTTTCTCCATGTTATTTTTCCGTTGTGGTCCAACAAAACCTTGTCTTGGGTTCCGACATTTAATGCGCACTCCGGGTGGAAAGCAGTGAACAGAGAACCTCAATACTAGGTTCTTTCTATTTATCGTGCTATGCGGGATACGATTTGATGTGTACTATTCTTCATCCAGGTCACAAGGTCTGTAAATCGTTCCAAAGTGACAAACAATTTAAGAATTATCATAATTATATATAATACTGAGAAAATATACTGCCTAATTAACTTTACAAAGAAGCTAACCAGAAAAACTAAAAATTATGTAAATATAATAATTTCCCTGAAAGTATATCCAACCCACAATTATCGGATTTACCATGACGATGTGTCACACCGACTTCTGCTGTAGTAAGTCTGAATAAAAATAAACTAATCGAATAATAAAAACAATAAATTATATGAAATTGTCGATTTTTTGTTTTCTGTGAAAGCTCTTCATAAGCATTGTTTGGGAGTAATTGCTCCTTGAAAAGGAAAATATTGTCTCCTAAAAAATGTTTCGACAAACAATCTGAATTGATTATTTATTATTTCAATCCTCAGTATAATATAAATATAGGACGTCGTAGTTCACAGTGGTGACGCGATTGACTGTAACGGCGACGGTTGTGAGTTCCAATCACACTCGGGGAAACAAATTATTTTTATTTCCTCGCTCTGTTATACAAGCGCGGCGTCTATTTCTATTAGTAAAAAACTCGAGACATTGCGTTCTCGAAAATTCAGCGAAAAATGGGGATCAGAGTGTCTTAGCACAACGAATTCCCTCTTAACATCACGCTATATGCGGGGATAGCGTTAAGTAAAAAAAAATATTAGTCAATACAAAAATACGTACAATTCATCTTTAGAATTGAGTAGTGTTGTTAATATAATGCCAGCCTCCACTTATAGCCATGGTTGATAGAAGACGAAGCTTAACGCCGTCTTATCGTTAAACATGAAAGAAAGCAAAATATTTTAGATATAAACATTCCCCAAAAAAGAATGGAATTCCATAACAACGGCCAAAAATAACCCCAACTACAAACCACGATAGTGTAATAATTTAAAATTCGTTTAAAAATTACAAACGTAGCAGTTTATGAATTTATTGCTTTTCAGATAACAGAATTGCGCTCTACTCTGAAAATTATATGTAACAGAGAATCAAGTTAATGAATTATATTTATATATTTAAAAGTTGATTAGTTTATGTAGGTGCCACCGCGTTTGACAGTAGTTGTGATAGTTGTGGGTTCGATTTCCAATTGGGGGAGTAGAATTATATTTTACCGCTTTTTGCCATTCCGTTACGGAATCCTAAAAAGGAAGTAATATTAACTTGAGAAGAGAAAAACGTGAAAGGGCATAAAAATGCATACATTTGTATAAACTTTTATTTTTCTAAAATCGCTATACCATACAATTTACATGGAACCACCTCTGAAGCACTTGCTTTCAGCACTTGCTTGGTTCCATGTAAATTGTAATTGAAAATGTAAAAAGAATAACCAAAATATATACACAATTGGTCGAGCAAGCAGTCGAAATTATAAGCTTCTCCTTTTTATGATTCTTTAAAAATAAATACTCGTATTTACGAATCAATTACTCAGTGGAAAAATGTACAACATTAGGTAATAAAAACCGATTTTTCATTACATTTGTAAAACACCTACTTATAATTTATTAAAAAATCGTTTCCATTTATACTTTTACCTTTAGAGTCACTTTGATCTAACTTTCTTGAGTATTATAAATATAATGTGAAACAAGTGGAATTCTCCCTTACAGCCGTGTCGAGATCAAAAGACATATTTCTAATTTATTTACTTTAATTACTCCTATTCAAATAAAGCAATTTATGGATGGTTGCATGTTTCTTAGCCTATATACATTACATGATACGTTTTGGGTACAAATTCGGTAAGAAAAAAATTATTTGTTAGATATTGCATTTCATAGATATAGCAGAGGAATGAAATATATTTTCATTTCGTCTCTGTGGTAACGAGGCAAAGTGTGGCGTTGAGTTCCGCCACTCAACACGCAAATCCTCAAGAATTTGGCAGAAAGTGAGGAACAGAAGTATGTTAATGAGAAACGGAAAGACTTTACACTAAGTTCTCAGGTTCTCTCTGCCTACCCCGTTATTGGCAGGATTACAGCATGACGCTAATAAATGATAAATCTTTTAGTTTAATAATGTTCGTTTTCTATTGTGACTATAAGCACAATGAGATATTAATTATTTTCATATTCTCGTTCTGGCAAAAGGACAAAGTGCGACGTTGTGTTCCGAGTTCCGACACGTAATAATCAATATCTCAAAAATTGGACGGAAGGTGGGGAACAGAGTGTTTTAACACTACTCTTCCTCTGTCTATTATGCGGTATGTGGAAAACAGCTTGAAGCTCTTGAGAACTTCTTCGTCACTATAACTTCAACAGATTACTAATATGAGTTTTAAATAGTTTCTTTTTATAGTAATGTGATCTTATAATAGTAATGTGAGTCAAAAAGTACTTTAATTCTTATTTCATTGAGATATTGAATAACTAAAATATCCAAGTGGCAGACCATTACTAAGCGTCTTTGTGAACGCCCAATGTTATATTTCTCAACTTTGCCCTACTAACTTCACATTTTACCCGCAAAGGCTCATTTCATAATATTATTTAACGCCAAAAATAAACTAACATTTTGTTATTACGGGGATTTCCTGTTGGAAATATGGCAAATGTCGAGGACCAACTTAATTAATATAAACGCTGTCCTTATAAGCCTCTTGCGATGTTCATGTGACCAATCGTAAACTCAATGATTACGGGTTCAATTCACACTTATTGTACAAATAGTTAAAATATTTTAATTCTCTTATTTAACATGCAATACTGGAGTATAGAACTTCGCACTGCATGTCTTCTAGCAAGTCATTGATAAGGTTTGTGGGACGATTCTTGATTTGAATGTTAGTTTTTAATATTACATACCTTCGTCCTTATTTTATGTTAATTTTATTATATATATTAAGCTGCAGTCAGGCAGACCATGCTCCCGTTTCTACCTGAAGCCGAGACATTTTGGAGTAGTGGATCTGAAAACCACAACTTGTTCAGCAAATGGGGAGGGAAATTACCACAACTATCGAATTTATAATCTCACTGCCCCGATTTATTATGATGTCCTTAACTTATCATTGTTAAGGAAAATCAATAGCGATAAAACTGTTATCGCTCTAAGTTGACATTAAGATAAAACGAAGTCACCTTTAACTTCTAGTCTACTAACCCGGAAAAGGAAGAAGAAACTAAATAATACATTCAATAAAGAAAACCTTTTATAATACTATGTAAAAAATATAATAAATGGTCAGTCTTAAATCAAAATCGGCTTCAAAAATTAAAATGAAAAAAAAAGAGTAACCTTAAAGGTTTAAGTTTTTTCTGCTGCGTCGTAATAATAAAAACCTTTTATATAGTAAAACTTTTTTTTTAATAAAATATAACCAAATAATATAAAACGTCGGTTCAGTATGAAATAAATTCTTTAATTTACTTTTAAAATACGATTTACGTAAAAAATATAGCACGTTCGATAGATCCGTTAATGTAGTTTTATAACGAAACGCAGCAATGCTTTTAGTGGAATTGTAGAGTTGATTTTGTTACATAAATACGATGCTTTTTTAAAATTTTATCTTATTTTCATTAAATGTTTTAACTTTTATGTATTGGTTTTTATGCATAATCGATTTAATTAAATCTATATCCCATCCAAAATATACATATGAAATGACAGCCAAGTTCAGTATTGAATGACGTGACGCCCTTGAATCGAAATCTACATAAAAAGGGCAGTCAAGATTTGACTCCACTATTTTTTACTTTTTGTTAGCTATTTTGACACTTCCGTTTCCCACGTTCTCTTTTGCTGCACTGGAAAATTTAAAATACTGTTAAAAACTCTAACCACTTAGGTTAGAGTTTCATCGAAATACATTCGTTTTCATTCAATACGTATCCGCGCTCGCCGATTTATTCAGGATTTGCGGCGGCTTGAGCGATCGGTGACATTACGGTATTACGCAGTATCTAGTGACGTCACGCGCCCGGGACGACTTGTGTTTAAATGTAAGTGGTTTGTATCCATCAAGGTATTACGTAGAGAAATTTTCTGAGATTCAGTAGCTATAATGGTAGTAAATTTGGTTTACGCGGTTAGGCATGCTAATAGTTTTTTTAGTGAATCTAAGGATTGTGAGAAATGTAGGGGAATGTGCATTTTTATTATAAATTATTTTCGTGTTCTAATAACGCTACCAGTATGAAGACAATATCTTTACATTGAAAACTATAGTTTCAGACAATTCAATAAAACCAAAAGACAAACCGGCAAACAGACTAGAATTTAAAAATCACTAAATATACAGATGTGCTCATCAATGCAGCTAAGGCACTGTTAATTCACATTTATTACATTTATGTACCTAGTTTTAGTTACATTTTTCCTTTCTAGGTATGGGACCTTAAAAAATGAGAACAAAGAGCTAAAGATTACAAGTTTGCCCATGTACATCTCCAACACTCCAGGAGTTGTGGATTTCTGATCGGATTTATGGGTACAGGTACATGACTTACTTTTAAAATAAAACATACTGTCGATATAAATTTGTTTCCCAACCGATGCGATGTCTTCATTTGACGGGAAACGTTTTTATTGCTGTTTTACATAAGTACTGCGATAAGAATGCGTAAGCATTATAAATTAATATATTTTTTTTTGCATAATTTTTGCAGTTTAATTTTTATTGTTCACGCAAACGTTATTGCAAGCCGCCAATAGTACATATAAAAAATAAATATTCATTAATAATTCATAATTTTACTAATAATTTCGTACGAGTATTTCCACGTCGCTATATAATTAATTCTTATCAGTATTACGCTGGAAGCCACATTTTGTATTAAAATGAAATGCAACTTTAAACTATGTTAAATTCATTAAATTAGAAATGAACCTTTGTAACACGTATATACAAAGGGAACGCAGTCTCAGTGAAATGTGCAGGATAGTTACAGCCGTATTATCAACATTTACAACAAAAAGGCTTAATTCACTGCCGCTTTGGTTTTGCGTTGGTCTAAATTCTATGTTTAGTAGTTACTAAACTATGTTATTCTACAAAATATATAAGCTATTTATAGTTAGTATAATTGTTGATTATGATAAAAAACTAATTATATATTTTTGGAGACCGTCGGGGCGCAGGGACACGATCGTGCGACTGTAAGCGAGACGATTGCGGGTTGGATTCCCATTCGAGGGAATAAAACATTTAATATTTTCATTTCCTCGCTTTCGTAACGGGGCCAAGCAAGTATATTTTACGGCCTATTCCAAAGAAAATGTAAACATGTTTTATGTTTACTACTGTTATATTACAGTTTATTAAGAAAGAGCAAGAGGCTTTCGCGCCACGGTTGGACATTGTGGGACTGTAACCACGACTGTGGGTGCTATGAAAAAAATATACTTTTATATCTATAAAAATGAAAACTTAAAATGAAATTGCTATATTTTTATTAACTAAATATAAATAAAATTTGAATTTGTAAGATTTTCCACTAGAATCAAATTAATCATATTCGTGTTCATAATAATTACACAGGGTTTTCATCGTTCAACGTCATAATTATTCATGTAAAACAAAGACGCTTATAAATTCCTTTGAAGATCAGTCACTTAATCCTATTACAGTTATAACGAAAGCAATACATTTAAATAATTGGTATTTTTTCATTTCACGCTGTAACCCACACATTGTAGAGTAAGTAGAGGGAACCTGGGAAACTAGTGTTAAGACACTCCGTTATTCATTATGATACTTCCATTCCCCATTTTTCATCGAATTATTCACGCATTGCGTGTAGAGTGGCGGAACTCAACACTGCTCATTGCCTCGCTACAAGAGCGAAGAAATGAAAATATTAAATATATTATTTCCTCGAGTGGGGATCGAGCCTACAACCATCTCATGTACAGTAGCCCACTTGTGCACTTGCGCCACGATGGCCTCGTATATTTGTAATTGTTTTATTTAAACACTTTTATGTCATGGGTTGAATTCCTGAAGTAGGATAGAAATGTGATAATTTCTATTCTTGCTACTATTACATTATTATACTATTAAATATTACCTTATACTTTATTATTATGTAACCCTGAGGCTGTTGTGGCGCAGCGGCGCAACGTCTGCCTGTCAACGCGATGGTTGATCCCCATTCCATTCCCATTCAGCGGAGTTAATTATTTTTGTTTCCTCTCTTTGATAACACGCACAAGGTCTCGTAAATGATCAGAAAGGATCTCTCTGCATTCCCTATTTACACTTTACATCACAATATGCGTATTAATAACAATAATAAAAAGAGATACACCGTTTTCCTCTCAATACTTGCAGACAGCTCTTGTCTCTAGCCACTGTTTACACTACTCTTGATTTGTAAGTAGCAGCCGAGTTTTTAATTTCGCGGACTCGAGTAGTATTTTTAATGAAAAATCCTAATTACGGTTGCACTAGTCGTCGCCCATACTCTGTTTGTGTGGATTTTAAAACGTAAACTCTCTTTTTCCTTTCCTTCGAATTTCGGAAAGATCTCTCTTAGCTTTTCGGCCTAAAATATAATTTAGCCAGAGATATTGATTTTAACATATTTTTCCTTAGCTGCAAGCTATGTCCCGCACCTAGCAGAGAAGGCCGAGGGTTCCTGGGAATCTAGTGTTAAGACACTTACGTTCCTAACTTTCCGCCGAATTCTAAATAATAAAAGAACCTCTGAAAATCTTATATTTATACGATAATCTGATGTATAAACCACATTTTTAACATATTTCATGGAAATGTAAAAAGATAATAAATTCAAGAATATATTTTCTTTATATGTAAGAAATTTGCGTTTGTCATTTTTATATCCAATAAAATGAGGAAACATTATAGGTTATGACGCGACGTCAGATAACGAATAGATTGATATCTACTATTCATTTGATAAATCTTTTTCGATTTATAAGAAATAGAGCATGATTGAGGCCGACGTAGCACACAGTGTATGGTAGTTATGGGTTCGATTTCTACTTAGTGAACATACCTACGTTCATTTCTCTCGCTCTTGTAACAAGACAGCAGGATAGTTGAGTTTCGTCTCGAAAATTGAGTAATACTTGGGAATTTTTTGGCAGTGTCTTAATAATTG
>HE670119.1:0-10740 GCA_000313835.2 Heliconius melpomene melpomene
AAGCATTAGCATCTATTAATTAGGTGTTTTGTAAAGCAGTTTTAATTTACGATAAGTATTACGTTACGTTTCGTTTTTTGGCCTCGGGTTGTATGGGCTTTCTGGATTTTCTTAGAATAAGTATACTTATATTATATTACATATATTTGTATTGTTCGGTTATGTTACCAAAGCAAGAAAATGAATATAATTAATTCCTTCGAGTAGGAATGGAACTCAGAACGGTCGCGTTTATTGTGAGACGCTGTGCTGCTTCACCAGGAAGACTATTAAATAGAACAATATAATTATATTTTTTATTTGACCATTATACCTTTTCTACCTCACCTCTCTTCGTCTTGTTCGCTATATACAAAAATAAAGTGTACTGTGTTCAGTATAACCAATTCTTATTATAGTATTATAGTATACACAAGTACGGAAACAATTTTTGAGGTTATGAATTAAGAATAACTTAATAAAAAATCTATTTTTTTTGCAATATTAGTGTAGGCAGATAAACGAAATAACAAAGTTCTCAACAGCAGGTTTTTTTTGTATACAAATGCTCCATATATTTTTTCCCCAATTTCCGACGTAAACAGCTTACCGGGATCCTATAATCTTTGAGAATCAACCGAAAAGATCAAAATCTGTGGTTTTTAGGGTTCCGTACCTTCAAAGAAATAACATCGGAACATCACCTGGCAGTTTTATAGGTATGTCTGTCTGTCGGTGGGTCAAGATCATTTTCTCTCATCGTCGGCATCATCTCCCATCAACTATCCTGCTCTACAATCTCTTGGACCACAGAAAAAAACATATATGCGTTGAATTTAAAAAGCTTTTAATAACCCTTTTTAAATTCGTCACGTAATCAAAACCTATGGGGTACTTCCTGTTTAGTTATATTTATAGAATCAGACACTTCTCAAGGAGGAATATACAGTACAAATAAAAATAAATCCGAAAGCTTAAGTTTATCCACTTTTATATGTTGTACTTACTGTTGAACTACAATCGTAAAATTGTTACAGAACCCTCGGTGGCCGAGTCCTACACGCACTTGACCGATTTTTTTGTTGTTGTTATACTTATATTATTTGTAACATCAAAAGATACGGAAAATGTTCTCGCTACACTTCAGTTGCTTTAAGTTTTGACATGGACGCTTAGTTTTAAATGCTCTTTAATTCTTTTCTTTTATAATTTAATTTTTTTCTTAAAATTGCTTACTTTATTTTTAGGAATGTTTCTAGGTTTATTATTAGTTGCTGGGCAGTAGGTTATTTCTGTATTCTTTAATATAATATAAATCTCCGTCTGGTGTGTGGTGTAGGGCCACCAGCGCACAGTGGGACGAAATGATGCGCTTCGTGTCAAAAATCCGTAACTCATTCAGTTTTCATCCCAAAGTGTTGAAATTTTGCATATATATACTTGAATATATTTGCTATCAATGACATAAAATAGATATTAATAAAAGTCATGAATTATTTAATAAAAAAAATTCAAAGTTAGAAATTGTCATAAATAAGAGCTTATTAAGATGTTTAAAAATTATTATTATTTTTAAATCATTAAAAGTAACTTAAGTATACTGAATCTAGGCTGTTAAACAAAAAACTGATATATCATGTGTAATATAAAAATATTTTTTATAAAAATAGTGACGTAAACAAGGAATTTATTCTGTGATTTGCAGAGGTTCTTTAGCTTCGTCAAACAGTTCGTTAGATACTTTTGTAATCCTTATTTCTTGCTTCCTGAGCGTCTTCAGAAAGTTGCCCAATAGGAATAATTGCATAGTACTGTATAATTTGAGCTCCATGTATAAGAATTTTATGCACCGAAGGAGGCATGTAATACTTGTTACATTTGTTAACATACAATTGCGCTGTATCAAGTGTATATTGATCGAATTTTTCGACATTTACGATAAGTCCTGATGACATAGTTTGAAGAATTATATAAAAAAAATTTTTGAATGTTGTTCACTATAGTTTGTACGTCTGATGACGACAAATTTAAGTTCTCCTTTTAAAAGTTTTCTATTTCAGAAGTATTTCTCCCTTCAATTATAAAAGTGCATAAGTTACGTCTACTGCAAACGAATTCACTCATGTTGCACAAAATATATGTATATCTTTTAATAAGTTAACAGTCTTAGAAACAATGCGGAAAAGTTCGGTTACTCTAATGAAACCAACTAGTTATAATTGGTCTTTTCATACTTGTCCAGACAAGTGTTTTGTGCAAAACAACATCAAATTAATTAAATATTTTATTTTGTATTCACATAATATTGTTTATTCACATAAAAAATGATAATTTTGTCATGTTCGTAGTTGGAATGACCACAAAAAATGTTATATTTCAAAACAAATATGCTCTTTCAAAAATAGACATATTATTATTTTAAATGTTAAAATAAACATTCTGATAGTTTTTTTCTACTTATAGAACAAAAAAGAACTAAATAGGACGCCAATTATTTAAAATAAAAGAAGTATTCATGAAATATCAAAAATTTTGATTTTACTACATTTTGGTTTTTTTGCTCTAAATCAAAATGGCGCAAATATGCGCAAAATTTTATTCTTTCCCCTAATTCTTGTATAATTTTTGTATACATACATATAGTTTTCTCGGCAGCGGCAGCCAGCGGCAACAATGAAAACTCCAATTGAAAATATGAAAATGGTAAAATATAACACTTCTAAAAATTTTAGGAGATCTTTTTAAATATAGGTTTTTATTATACACTAATTATATTTTCTTAAAAAAGAAACAATGAGCTTTCTAAAAATGTATAACATAAATATAGTTACTATAGAAATTTATTAAGAAACTAACGCTTAAATATCGCTATATGCAGTATGGAAAATAGGGAAATATCGAAGTGTATTGTTTGAAGGTCATTTTGGACACTTTAAACTGCTATCAAAAATAAAAATCTTGTTGTATTGATAAGATAGTCTATTCTAGTATATAGAACAATCAACAGAACTTTGAAATTACGACTTTTGTTTCGACCATTTTTGGCACGCTTTTATAGAAAGCGTCCCATAGTGCAGCGTGCGACTGAAAACGAAACGGTTTTGGGTTCAATTAGCACTCACTGGAATGACACATTTAATATTTTTATTTTCTCACTCTGGTAACGAGTGCGGTGTTGAGTTCCGCCACTCAACACGCAATGCCTAAGACTATAATGGAAAATTAGGAACAAAAATGTCTTAATATGAACAGAATATCATACCACAAGGTTCCAACTGTATACTATGCTCTGTGCGGAATACAGTTCAAAAAATAAAACATATTTTTTTGTCCAATTGTAACTCAAGGTACTCTGATCACCCTTTCTGGCCATTTTTGGAAACTTTACATACTGCGTAGCGGAACACAACGCCGCGCTTATTCTGGGTAGACAACGGAAATCGAAACGATTTAATTATAATCAGTCCTCCGATTTGGAATCGAACCCGCAATCATCGCGTTGTCACTGTGACGCTTTCCCACTGCGTCACGGCGACTTTAAAATATTATACATGAAATACAAAATGTGAAATATTAATTCTCGAATGCAGCCCTTCATTGAAGGGTTAATTAATTGACTAATGTACATTAACACGACGAATTTTAGTCTTTCACGCTACGCTAATAAGATTTGCAATCGAATGACAGACAGTTTTTAATGTTTGGTAATTCCCCAATTTTGCAGAAAATTGGCAATTTCGGAGTTTTAAAGAACAATAGTTTGGATTATTTGAGGGAAATGCTATTTTTTTAGCTTCATGAATATGGCATATTATGTTATATATATATTGCAGGATAGGCAGAGAGAACCTAGTATCAAGACGGGAGCTAGGTAGACGCGGGATAGAGTCCCGCTACTGAAAGATGTAGCGGTGTGTGATTAACAGTGTGTTGTAAACCTTAACACTAGATTCCCTCTGCCTTACCTGCCCCATGCGGGATACATCGTGAAGCAAAAAAATACTCCACCCACTGCGCCACTACCACCTTAACCACTAAGAGGCTGTGTAAATGAAACTGGTTCATTAAGGATTCGGAAAATGAAACTCAATCATATTATTCCATCGCGTTTAGGGGACCGCTCCATGCAACTCACCTGACCTGAATGTATTATTTGGTCCGAGGGCCATTGTGGCGCAACGACACAACGTCTAACTATAAAAGCGACGGTTGTGAGTTCGATTCCCGCTCAAGGTAATGAAATATTTTCATTTCCTCAATCTGGTAACAAGGCAACTGGTGACGTTGACTTCCGCCACACAATTCGTAATATCTGGAAAATTGGGAGAATGGTCAATGGAGTGTCTTAACAATTGATTCGTCTGTCTATCCTGCTACATGCGGGTTACAGGGTGAAGTTAAAAAAAACCATATTATTCCATAGTTTTTAGGGGACCGCTCTATGTAACTCACCTGATCTGAATGTATTATTCGGCTCAAGGGGGCGAATTTTACAAAACACTGTCTAAAATACGAACGAAAATGAAAATGTCGGGTTTACACAGCAAAGTTAATTTAAATTCTTCTGTTGCTTTTTGTTTTATGGTTGTGGTTGAGTTGTCTTGGTAAAAATTTTAAAGGGAAGCTTGTGGGTTCGATTCAATTAATATTTTTTTATGTTGTCAGTTATTTTTCCCATATTAATCAAAGATGTGGTCACCGAATTCGATATGAATGTTTCGGATAGTATCGAATAAAGTCGCCTTTAATATGTTTTGATTTCGATTATGAAATATTTCTGAATCGAATAGTGAAGATTTGAAGAACTTGTTTCTAAAAAAATACTAAATAGATTCTAATAGTTTCTATAAAGAATATTTTTTTAAAAATCTAACACCATCGGGATGTTAGATTTTATAAAATAATTCACTCAATCAAATTTATCCGAAACTCACTGAATTTCCGAAATAATTTAATTAACAAAACCGAAATCGATAGATATACTTAAATGTTATACATCTTCAACATTTGTGATATAAATATCATTAAAAAATATATTAAAAAATATCCTAAAATGAAATCGCTCTGGCAACGAGGCATAGTGCAGCATTTACTTCCACTACTCAACAAGCAATGAATCCAGGTTTTTTTTTACGGAAAAAAGGCAAGGCAAACGAGCGTTCGAGTCACCTGATGGTGATCACCGCCTGGTGAAGTCTAATGGAGAACGGAGATTCTTAACACTAGGTGCCCAGGTTCCCTGTGCCTACCCTGTATTATACCCAAAGGGTTGCTCTACCCATCTTTATAATAATAAAATTTAATAATATTGTATCGTCTGTCCCTCACAGATTTGAGTTATAACATGATTGAACAAATTAATTTTGTTACGTTTCCGAGCACTCGAGTGTTCAATTGACGAAATATTAATTAGCGATTAGGCGAGGGGGGCGGGTTACATTGAAATATTTATGATTTTATTTGTGGATATTTGTTGTGTAGGTTTTTCTTTGTTTTTATTGTCTGTATTGTATTTGTACAATAAAAAACCAAATGTAACCAAAGAAACCAGTTCTAACAGAAGAGATGTCATCTTAAGGTACACCGTCCTGATTCCGATTCCTGCAAGTGAGAACCAAACCCACAACCTTCGCGCTTACAGTCGGATACGGTGCCGCTGTGAAATATCTCACTCTTTTTCAATGTCGGATTCATTCATCACTTGCTTTACTTTTTAAGACGCTTCTATTCTTTTTTCTTTTCTTTTTGTCAGATTCACGCTGTATCCCGTATATAACTTGAGAGTCTTTGGAGCACACTCCGTCCCCATTCACAGATTTCCTTTCTCCATTCTCCGCCGATTTCTTTGGGGCATTGTGTGTTGAGTGGCGTAACTAAATGCCGCGCTTTGGCTCGTTACAGCTTCTATTTTCGCCACCATGTAATAAAATCTAGAATCAGTTGGATTAGATAGTAGATATTATCTAAGTGAATTCCAATATTAATCAATAACTGGTGCTAATAATATTAGAAGACAAGGTCCATTAAACATGTATTAAACAAACACATTAGTTTAATTGGCATTAACGTATTGGTAGTTAAATTGATATGAAAGCGGATTACAGTGAGTGACTATACTGGGTATATTTTTTGCCGTAATACAACGCCGTGTTGCATATTTATGGCTACAGTTAAGTAATAGACTATGTTTCATAATAAAATTTTTGAAATAAGACTAAGTAAACGATGCAAGTGGTCAAACCTCATGTGAGAAAATGAAATATTGAGGCCAGTCGTGGAAGAAAGGAACGTTTTAACACTAGGCTCTTTCTGTAGTAGGAAAAGTCTGAATTTTTAAGTTTTTATTCATCATCTGATCTTCAACCTAACAGGGAACAGAGAATTTTAACACTATGTTACCTCTGGCTACCTTGTTTCTGTGAGCGTGAAGCTAAAAATATTTGCGTCCGTATTAAAAACATAAAGATATTCAGTAATATGTAAGAATTGCAAATGCTTTAGGTACCCTACATTAGTACTCATATCGCTGAACCAGCACAGCACACCTGGTGATTTAAAAACAATGACTTATAACAATAGAATGTATAAGGCGTCTTAAATAACAAGCGTTAGCGTTTCGGTCGTTTGTTTTATACGAGTTTTAGCATTCGACTCCGTTTGTGTTTTTTTATTTTATTTTCTTTTTAGCTACACGCTGTATTCCGACGATAGCAAGGTAGACAGAGGGAACCTAGAGTCAAGTCACTCCATATCCCGCTTTCCGCCCTCGCTCGGAATTTACTGTATAATCGATACAGATACTATCGATTTTATATGTATCTATCTTATATATTAACTTTTTTTAGTTACTAGAGTGGTATTCGTCTATATTAGTGTTTGATTGATGATATCCATGAATACCTTAATAATGGTGATTCACGAATCATTTGCTCGGGACTTGTTAAAAATGCATTAGAATATATTTTTAATCGGTCGGTAAAATTGGGCAAAATTACCCTTTGCTTGACTTGAATTATACTATTAGGTGAAGGTCGTAGGATCGATACTTGTAGGTAGAATAAGGTATCTTTATTTTTACAGCTTCACTTTTTATCCAATATACCACTATAGACAGAAGGAGCTCAAGTGTCAAGTATGGTTTACTCTATTCTCCGCTTACTGCCCGAATTTGTGATATTGTTTGTTGAGTGACAGAACTCTTTGTCTTATTTAATAATTTCACCACAAAATTGTAGATCATTTTAGTTATTGTTGTCTTTGTTTTATTAATTGTTTATTTTGTACCTACTGTTTAGGTTAATATTGAATTAATTGAATTATTTTAGTCGTTAAAATTAAACTCAAACAAGTGGTTATTAGGGTAAGCTATCGAAAGCACATAAGCTTAATATTAATTTGTTTTTTTAATTTGTAATCTGTAATAGAGTAGAAAGCGACTGTAACCGTGACTGATTGTGGGTTCAATTCCCACTCGACGAAGTGAAATATTTAATATTTTCTTTTCCTCGGTCTGATAACGAGGCAAAGCGCGGCGTTGAATTTTTCCACTCAACAGTGAACTCGCAATGTCTCCAGAATTCAACGGAATATTGGGAACGAAAGTGTCTTACTGGGAACGGAGTGTCTTCGCACTAGGTACCCAGGTTCCCCCTACTTAAGACCAGAGAATAAGGAGATTATCCATTTTAATACTACAGTCCACGCAAACAACGCTACGAGTGACGACTATTTCATATTACATTATATAATTTTAGAATGAATTTAGTCTGTTATATATTATGTATGTATATTTATATGAATTATTGTAATATATCAGCGCTGAGTGCTGCTGTAACGCGCCAAATTAACTCTCGACACGTTAATACGATTAGTTTTACTGATCAACGCCACGGACGAGTGGAATTGCTAAACACTAATGTGCTGGCTTTGGTAAAGGATAATATTTGAATTTGTAATGTTAGTATATATTTGGGTTAGTGGTGTATTTGGTAGGGGTCGCTGGTACAAATCCTTTTTGTGGGTATAGTTATACATTTAATATATTAGATTTTAGCTGCAGCGGTTGTCAACTGATTAAACACTGACCGCAGGTGCCCAGTGTACTACATAAGAAATGATTAACGTGATTCAATAGGATTCCTCGACTGTCCAACACCAGAAAAATTGTACAATTCGGTCTTGTTCAGTAGTTCCTGAGATTAGCACGTTCAACCAAACAAACTCTTTAGAGTTTTATTTAAAAGGATTCCTAAAGCATTTTGGAAATCAAAGGCAATTTGAAATTTGCTCCGAAACGTCCAGTGCTGCTAGTGAAAGGCTCGTCAAAATCTGCAAGACCGTTATCAAGTTAGTTCAAACAGATGGACAGATTAACAAAGATTTTGTAGCTTGCAACGTTATTTTGCTTTATCAACATTAAAAAATAAAATAAAATGATGGTCTGATTTATCTATTTCACAACATGAATCTGGGAAACAGCTGAATTCATTTTAGCACAACTTTTATATACAGATTAATTGTTTCTGGAGTACAGTATAGTAAGTTTGCATACAGGTATATTTAGTATCAAAATAAATATATTAATAACTTTAGTTTTACGTTGTATCCCGCACACAGCAGGGCAGAAGGAATCTGAGAATCTACCTTTAAAACACTCCGTACCCATTAAAACAAGTGTTAATGGAAGTCGTTTCCTCATTTTCCGCTGATATCTGTAACCATTGCAAATTAAGTGGCGGGTCTCAACACTGCGCTTTACCTTGTGTCAACAGCGAATAAATGAAAATATTAAAAAAATAATTTCTCCTAGAGGGAATCGAACACACAATCTGTCCGTTTACAATCACACGCTTTTGCCCCTGCTAGTTTTTATTTATCCTTTAAATAGAAAAAAATTGCCTTGAAAAATATTTTTTTTTCAATATGAACTAGTAATTATTGGTATAGCTACCAAGTTTTTAACTCCTTTAAAATCGTAATTAGCTTTCGCAAATAAGTATCTGCCCCATTTTCGTATAAATTCTCCTAATATACTTATTTAATTAAAAATCCTACTTTCTAATTAAACAACGAACTAAAATAACAAATCTCTCATAACCCGAACCTTGTGCCGCAAATGCAATTTTTTTTCGTCATTCTCGCTGATATAAATAAGTTTGAACAAAACAGCCTTTACAAGCTAGCCGCTCTATTAGACTTGGCCTTTGTTAACCCTGCACAATGGTGGTTCCCATTCCTGCCCATTCGTATGTGCATTTCCCTTATTTTCAACGTAGAATGTCATATTGCATTGGTTCTTTCTCTCTTTTTATATTGGTTTTCATGTGATTAATTAAAAATCTGGGTCCCAGAGTAGGTCGTTGTGGTACACCTCATGTTGTTTTATCGTTCTGTATGGGCGATCGATGTATTTTTTTATGATTTCTTGTTATTTTTTTCTTTTATATTTTTAAGAGGAGTCAAGAGGGTTTTATTTTTTTATTTTAACTCGTAAACAAGCCAGAAAAGTTACATTTATGATACATAACTTCCGTGTTTAGGAAAGGCAATAACATACTTAGTAATACATCGTCTTCACTTTTTGGCGATTTCTGAGACATGTTGTTGATATTATATTTCTAATTAAAAGCTTCTTAAATTGAAAAAAAAAAACAGCATTACCCATTTTACGGCACAGTGGTAAGATTCTTTGTTCCCCGCTTAAATATTATTTATTATTATGAGTTATGATTTATAACCTCTATTTTTTACAGGTGGAGGATGTACGTTTCCAGCAGAGTGGACGGGTAGCTGGTTCCAATCTGGCTACATTGGTCTCATCGCGATCAACTCCACCCACATACAGTCCAAGGGAGAGTGTTCAGAGACGGAATCGTATGACAAGTTCCTCCTTTATGATAGGTATGTAATTTTTTTTTCAGGTTTATCCTGTATCGAGAATACCTCAGGGTAATAATTTATTATATTGAATATGAAAATACTTCACTATATTTTCAGTACAATAATTAATTTTAACAAATTTTGTAACGTAGCGTCTGTTTTTTTAAGCACTTTAATTTTAAAGAGCAACGTAACGAATCAATTATAAAAAGCCTCGTTGAATATTTTTAACATTTTTAATGTGTTATTTCACACTTATTACATAATAATATTAAAAGGCGCGAGTTCAGATTCCGCTACGATTAATTTTTTATGCTTATTCTAAAGATTATTGATTTAAACTTTAATATATCTTTAAATTTTGTAATTTCAGGAGTTACGAATGCTACAGGTGTATGGTGATACACGAGAAACACAAATATGTACTGCAGTATAAAGAAAGTAAGTGAAATTGATAGCCGTTTTTGAACTGTTTAGGCGTAGAGTTTTATTATTTCCTTTCTTTTTATATATTTTGTATTATGCATACTTCTGTAAAAAAAACACCTTCATGCTGTATCCTGCATATAGAAGGGGGTTAGCCGAGGGAACTTAGTGCTAAGAAACTCCGTTATTTACTTTTCGTTCAATTTTTGATTACATAGCGGCTAGATGAAAATAATTTAAATATAACAATTCTCCGAGTGGGATGGAACATACGACCATCGCATTTGCAGCAAGAATGAGAAGCTGTTCCAATGTGCCACATCATTTTACTTTAATCTTTAAGAGAGATTGAATCTCGTGAGTTTAACCTCTCTATTAGCAGTCGGTCACACGTATCTAGACCAGGTCAGTCAGTCGAGTCGAGTCAAATCGTTACAATGTTAACACGTTGACTTA
>HE670119.1:19504-31811 GCA_000313835.2 Heliconius melpomene melpomene
TACAATTAAATTAGCGGTTTGGCCCTGATTGCGTAAAAGACAGACAGACAGACAGACAGACAGACAGACAGACAGACAGACAGACAGACAGACAGACAGACAGACAGACAGACAGACAGACAGACAGAGTTACTTTCGAATTTATAATATAGGTATGGATTCTCCATTTACCTGTCTAGAAGAAGAGACTACATACATACCAATAATATATATATTTTTTGTTTTCAGTGGAAGAACTAGTTTGCCTCGCGACGTGGAAGGAAGGCTCCACGAGGTACCTGGTCGGTCAAATATCACAGGTGCAAAGGAGGAATTCCATAGCATCTGATGAAGATACTTATAGGTAATATATGATTTTTCAACAGGCTTAATTCAGGTTTACTTCATATCTATCTATCTAAGTCTTATCTCATATCTTATAACTGGGAAGCTAGTGTTATGGCCACCACTTAGACACTTGCGTTACCAATATTTGTATCGATGCTGATATATATATCCAAATAATCCTTTATTTTTCCATTTGTACCTAAGTAATAATCACCTTTATTATAATTTCAATGTTATGTCTCTTTCCAGATGTTTCATCTACAAAGGGCAGCACGGTGATAAAAGTACATCATACATTATAGCTCAATCCGGCGACGCTACTTGCAACGGCCTCTCGTCTCCAACTGACGGCAGTCGAACTATGAAACTTACTACTAGTGAGTCGTGTTTTTAGTCAGTTGTAGTCGTTTTTATTTAAATTAATGATAAAATATATTGAGGTCATATTGAGGCCAGTCGTGGCGCAGAAAATCGACTGGTTGTGGGTTCAATTTCCACTCGAGGATATTAAATATTTCATTATTTCATTCCCTCGATCTGGTAAGAAAACAAAGTGGAGCTTTTAGTTCCGCCGCTCAACACGTAATGCCTCCAGAATAAAAGAAAAGAAAAATCTGAGAGTCAAATCTGCGAAAAAACAGTTCATAAAGCTTTGCTTTATATATATAATATATATTTTTTTCTTTTTGCTTTAGGTGACGATGAACACAACAGATGTCATTTTCCGAATTGGATAGTTGAACACCACAAGTGGTACAGCTTAGATCACACGCACCAATATCGATTTACAACCAAAAATGCTACTTTAAAGGTAATTATGTTGAAATATTAGTGGAAGAGTGGTCGTTTTGGTTGGATTTGTATCTGCTTCTATTGAATAATATAGCTTTAATTTTTATTTTTAGAACATTGTTATTTTTATACAAAAAAATCTTTCATAGCGGCCCTTTTAACGTAAATATCTTATAATGGCAACGAAAACTCTAAATTCCTGTAATTTTCTTAAAAAATCAAATATTTATAGAAATATGTAAGTAATGTGATTAATTTGTGGAAAATAAAAATATTTGACACCATTCTCAAAATAAAAGCGACTATATTTTAGAGATTTAGTTAAAAAAGATATTAATTTCTTTTCTCATTTTCCACAGATAATGAATACAGACGGTTCTTTCGATGAGAAACGTCTCGTGTGTCACTCGATTTTAGAACAAAAGGATAATAAGCATATAAAATTAGTGGCGCACGTCACTAAGGGATGGTGAGTGAGAGTTCTTTTTACGTTTTTCAGTGATCACAGGTTCAATTATTTTATTTTAACTTCACGCTATATCCCACATAGGAAGCTAGTGTTAAGTCACTTCGTTCTCCATGCACTGCCATATTTTCACGAAAACTTTTTTTTTACACGAAATAAACATAGAAATGAAAATAATTCATTTCCTTGTATCTGTTCTCATTTAGACACTTCCATTGACCACTATTGTGATGTATTTTTAGTACAGAACGAGGCGGAAAGTGTGGACCGGAGTGTCTTATCACTACGTTCCCTTTCCCTACCCTGTTACATGCGGGATGCTGCGTGAAGCTCAAAAAGAAAACACACATTTAGTTCCCTACACAATGCAGTACAATAGAAGTAGTGTGATATAATTGATGCTTTATTATTTTGTCATTTCCTTTTCTTTCCTCCTTCTAGTATGTCAGGCCACGTGTGCCTCAAGTTCTACCATCGTGAAGGCAACGTTCTAGAACTACAACAGGGCTCAGAGCTGTGGGAACAGCCTCAGGACGCGTGTACTGAATCTGGAAATCCACCGTTTGTTACATTGATAAGTGAGTATTAGTTCTTAGTACCTGGTAGCCCGAATAATTGAGAATCTGTATAACTAAGTTTCTACTGTACGTACATTATGTATATTTTTTAATATACTTTTCCTTTCTTTCAGCGACCACGCCCACCCCCATGCCCTGTCCCATAGCTGGACGTTACAGTGTTATCAACTCTTTGGCCGATCGACGGAGAAGAAGACAGCAGTTGGGCAATGGTGGGTAAAATTCTTTGTTGATTTTTGCTTTTCAGCTTCAGACGGGCAGAGAGAATCTAGAATTACAACACTCCGTTTCCCACATTCCATGACAATTTTCCATCTATATATTAGCCCCTTTTGTGTTTTGTTATGCTTGATGTAGCTATATTACTGTTACATCATTACATCATTACATCTCAATCCGTTCAGTAGTTTCTGCGTGAAAGTGGAAGAAACAAGCATTCTCACAAACTTTCAAAATTATAATATTAGAAAGAAGAAAGTCTAATATATTATACATATTTATATACAAGTCAATTTCAACTAATTAATAAAATATTCAAGGCGACTCCGACACCGAGACAGCGGCAGAGTGTGTGTCGGGAGACTACGAGAGCGCGAGCATCGGTTGCGGACACTCGCAGGACACCATTGAGTTTAAGTCCGCTTGCTCTAGCACCGGTGAGTGTTGATTACTTCTAATTTTATTTAAAATTTATATAGGTTATTTCAAGTAATTCTAAGCTATTATAATGTAAGTAGTGTCAGTTTGTAATGGGTCGGAAAGCAGTTCTGCTGAGAAGACTTTCAGATAAGCGGCTTCACTGATTTTTAAGCAGTTTTCACTTTGAGTGTTTTTTTATGTAAATCATCAGTTCATAAATAAAAAAGTTATGTGTATAAGTTGCTGAGTGATCTTATGAGTGGGTCATTATTATTGTAAAATATTTAAAAAAAAACTAATTGAAAAATATATTGTCATAACAATTTTTTATATTAAATAATGCCCAATATTTTTTATAGTTGCTAATTAATGGTAATATTTAATCTAATCATATTTAAAATGTTATCCCCCAGTGTACAAATGCTACGGCAGCTGGCGTGAAGGTGGTCGCGGGTTCGTGATAGCGGCGCCTCAGGCACGCACTTCTAGCCAACACAGAGCCTTCTGCTTCATGTATACGAGACGGAATGGTTAGTTTTTATGTTTATTTTGTCATTTCTCGTTTGGCTTCACGCTTTATCCCGTATATAGGAGGGTACGCAGAGGGAACCTGGGAACCTAGTGTTATAAGTATATAATGAGAACGTAGTAACGTTCTCATTAAGGCACTTCCTGTCGTCACTTTCTCTAGAATTTTGAAGTGTTGAGTAACAGAACATAACGCCACGCTTTACTTAATTTCTTTTCTTCGAGTGCTAATCGAACCCACAACTTATCGCGATAGTCGCACGCTTACTCCCCTGCGCCACCGTTGGCCTGTATATACTTGTATGTATTTTTTTAACTTTTATAATTTTGACTATATCACTATATATTTTTATCATTGTATATTATTTTCATCTAGATACAGCCGCGGGCGGCACGGTGTCGCTCAGCGCAGTGGGTGTGTCGTGCTCGCGCGCGGCGGTGCCGGGTCGGCACGGGGATAAGGCTTACAACTTGACTAGCAATGGTAAGTGTTTGTATGTAATTTTGTGTATATTTTTATTAAATATAACTTCATTTCAGACTTTTTGGTTCATATTTTTTGTGTGCTTGTACAACACTTTTGCTTAAACTATGTTAGTAATATTTTTTTTGTCTGGCCTAGCGACTACTACTACTACTTACTTATTATATTTTAACTAAATAGTATCGTTTGTCTGATTAAAAAAATATATGGTATTGTTTAACACTTTAAAATTATCAATTATCTTTTTCTATTAAATTGCGTCATTATTAAAAATCTAAAACCGCAGAAACCTATATATAAGCTAATTTCTCATGTTTTTCTTTCAGGTACATGTGAACAAAGCAGCCAATACAACAGTACAGCGCACCGTCTACTACCCGCGGCGTTAAACGCTGTACTACTAGCGGTGATAGCGTTCAGATGATATGATTAATTGACAGTTTGATTGATGGATTGATGGGCTGCTGTGTTTGATTGATGATTTGATTTATTTAAGGTTTTTTTTTGTTTATTTTTATCCCAATATGTACATTTATTAGTTTCATCAATCGTTTTTTGTCAATCATGCTTATTATTATTTTTTTGTATAAACATTGTGACCAATTGTAGTACACGATATATATATATATTAAATATTTAGTAGTCTCTTATGTGTCTTGCCAGTTTCTTATAATATAGATTTCTTTTGAAATTTGAAGCGATAATTGTAATATTTTTGTCGTATTTTTATTAATAATACTATTTTTAAATATCGTATAAACTTAAATGAGCGATATTTAATTTCTGTTTATTTTACAGCCTTTTTTTGTAAAAATCTTGCTTTAAGAAAATAATTCAATTTCTACACAATTTTGCTCAAAATTAGTTATAAAAATCTGACACAGCAGATATTCGAAAAAACATGAGATTTCGGGGGAGAATTAAGAATTAGCATATTTTGATAAAAATCGCTTTGGATGTGATAAGAAGTGACGTTTCAAGGGATTTTTGGCAGCATTTTTTTAATTACTTTTTTTGCTATTAGTATTAGTTATTTATTTTTTTTTCTTATAGTTTAAGATAGAGGCTATTTTTATCATAAAAATGCAATTTTATGAACCAGTGTCTATTTTAAAATTATTATTACATTTCTTGCAAATGTTGTCTTTAATTACCAGTGTTTTCGAATTTTGACCTTATTTTTAAAAGTTAAAGGTTAAAATTTAAATTTATTGGTAGAAAATAAGTATTCCTACAGTAATTTTAGGTTAGTCGGGAACTAAAACAGAGTTAAATGAAACGAAATATAAACGTGATCTTTGTAAATAATTAAGATGGTATTAGGGATTGGGAAAAGACAAAAGATATGCATTTTTAAAAAGTTACTTATTGTATTTTTTGAAGTTAGTCGACGAAAAAATCTCGAAATATCCAAAAAAAATACCGTTAAATTGAGTCTTTGGTGTATTTTTTGAATTCTTCGTGATTTATCGTATTATATTTGTATTGTAAATTATTTATAGTGAAAAAACGCTTTTCAAGTATACATTTTGTATGGTATGCTACAGAATTATTGGTAAGTTTAAAATAAAATAATTAGATAGAATAAAATGTAGAAGAATTATCAGCTCAGCGTTTTCGATTCTACGTCCAAATTTGTGTTCTTTTTGCTTTGTTTTTTTTAATACTCGATTCGATATATTAAACTGTGGACTAGTGGGTGGTTTATTTAATTAAATCATTTGTTTTCCTTGTTTTTGTAATGATAATTTTATAATAATAAAATGATTTTATAATAGTTAGTTTTAGCCAGTCCACGTTTTTTATATTTTTCTGTTTTTTAAATGGATTTGTGACGTCACAAGCTATATTTAAATAAATATACATCATTTATTTAAGATATATTTCTGTAGTGTAAAATAAATGACTTGATAAAACAAATATTGTTCTGTTTGTACATAACATAAAAAAAAGAAATAATAATACTTTCATATTTATAGTCTAGGAACTGGTAATAAAAACTTTAATTATAGCAAATATTTAAACCAATTTCACATATTTAGATGCAATATATACTATTATAAAAAAAATACCCACAGTCATTAAATTTATTGAACAAAAAGTAAGGGAATAATTTTTTTGACAGTTCCTGGACTATAATCTAGTTAATTAACGAACTATGACGTCATAAATTCCTATCAAATTTGTCAGATTTTTGCCTTTTTTCGTCGCTTCCTTCCAAAATGTTCACGAATCCTGACCAATAGTAGGTAAAAATATTGCTCATAATATTTATAATAGTGTGGAGTTTTATTTGTGATATATAAAAAAAATCTTAATTATATTTAAAAAAAATGTATATATAATCGAGTTCCTGACGTGTTTTCTTTTTTCCGTATTTTTTTAACATTTTCGGTTATTTTTCATCGAATAGTATGTAAGTTGCTTGCCTACAGACTTATAGCTGGATCATATTGTAAATAATAATGATTATTATTATATAATAGCTAATAATTTATTATATATACGATATTTTATAAGACATTTTTGTGTGGAGCGGTCAGGTGTTACGCGAGCAATTGATAGGTGTTTAATTTTTCCGCATATTTTTTTTATTTATTAAAAAAAACTTAATAGTTCATATATTTTGATTTTTTTATTTTGGAAAGCGATTACAATGTTTTCGTAACACATGGAAGTTCCAATGATTAAATAAAAAAGAACTTTTACCGTATTTATTGGGCTTACGATTGGGGGGCTTACAATAATAGTATGCCAAGTAAGACTGTCAAAATGACAGCAAAAATGCAATGCAGCTGAAAATAGCTGTCATATGTCAGAAAATTACATATGACAGTTATTTCCAGAAAATGGCAGCAGCTGTCCAAGCACTGACGGCAACCGTCACAGATACGGTACCTGTATCTTATTTTTTTTTATAAAAAGTGTTAATGCACAATACGTTAAGTAATTTTCACGATAATGTTTAAGGCTATGTTGTTTTTCTTTTTTAATTTATTGTTAAATTAAGGAAAAAAATTCACACACACTTGTGAATAAAGTGCACTGATTCATGTAAAATATTAAAAATGTATGGGAATTGTATTGATTCGCTTGTAAATAATGGTTTATTTTTCGGCCCCGGTGTTGTGTTCCGCCGAGTCCCTTTTTTTCTATTGAGCGTCTTTTTTTACGTCGCTTGTAATATTTTTTTTGGTCACGCCAGTAAATACGATTCATAACTACTACAATGTAAGCCTATTATTATATTTTGATTACTGAAATATATTTAAAAAGCAATTGTTTTGTTTTATTTACTTTTATTGTCCCCTATAGTAACCGTACTATTAAGATGAATTGAACAAAATGTTACAATTGTGTATAAATCACGTTTCAAACTTTTGGCAGCCTAGAACGTTTTGATTTTGAGTATAATCTTAATAGGCTGTTAGCAGGTTTACACTCTAGGCCGACGATATGTTAACTATATTTTATTTCTCAAAATATTATATAACTGCAGAAAAGGAAATAAAAGAAAACACACAGATAATATTTCCATTTTATTGTTTTTTTTTTCAATATTAACCAATGATCTCTTAAGCGATAAGTATAGATAGCATAGCATAGTTATACAATTTACAGCCGGTCCGGAACAAAAACACTTACATACACATTTTTTATATGTAAGTGTATATATAAACGTGCTCACAGACCTATGAATAGCGTATAGTACAAATAAATTCACAAACACGTCAAAATATTTTTACTGTACGACTGGTGAACACTTCGTATCAACGAGAAAAATATGTTTAAACTGTAAGTGTAATTGAAAAAATAATATGTTAATAAAAAAACGTTAAAAGCACTCAATTAGTTGAAAAAATCCGTATGTCATTTTAAGCACAAGTTTAATTGATAAAATGACAATAATAAAGTAACAGTCAATTTTATGTATTAAATATGAACACTTCCCAAGAAAATATAAAGTATTGAATTACCACGTTTAAACCTGAAAACTAAAAAGGAAAAGTATTACACTTACACTTCTTAATAAATAGAACAATAAAAGATCACCAGTCGAGAGGCAAGAGGCGAAATCTTAACAATACAAAGTACAAAATTACACTTTTTAATTTAAAATATATGTATGTATGTCCCATCCATTCGTTCAAAGGCATTCTCAAATAACATTACTTTATGTCAAAATAATCTTTGATATAATAGATTTTAATGTGATATGTTCTTAAGAAAAAAAAATACTACAAAATAGAGAAAATTTTCACTAACCCATATATATATTACAACATAAAAAAATCAGTAACAACAATTTATTTTCTTTATTTAGAAAAATAACTCGACAGATCACATTAAAATCTAATAATCAAAAAATGTCTTCAAATATTAATTATCTATGCAAAAACAATTTCACTCCATTCATTCGTTCACTCATCCACATTTAATATTCATTTGTCAAAGCATTTTTTTAATTATATATTTTGATATGATATGATGCTATAAAATATTTGATGGTTTTATTTATAAAGTAATCTTAAAAAGGAAAATAAATCAGTAAAAAAAAACAAAACATATTTCTATTTTTCACAAGCAGAAAATATGACAACACTTTTTGAAAAAAAAATGAGTACACTTTCCAACACTTCGACAAAATTTCACTTTAACAAGCATTTCAAAAAACCACTTAACTATAAAAAAATAAATTATCATTATATTAGCACTCGACGAATTATACATAAAACGATCTATCTAATGGAATGGCCGTATAAAAAAATAATATTATTCTTTGGACTAAATTTGACTAATGTTCATGCTTTTTTCTGCACACAATTTAGTCATTTTTAGTTAGATTTAGTCCAAAAAAAGTATTTTTTATAATGAAACTTATTGAACAACCATCGATATCAACATAATGTGCGTTCAATCATTCACCGTATTCGCTAATTTCATACAATTTTCTATATATTTGTTATATTTACATGGATTTATATGTGTTTATAGCAAAGTGCAATAATATAATATGTAGGTAATATTTGACCAAAAAAATATTACGGTAAATAAAAAAAAATGCCAATATGAACTTATTCGTTTCAAAAATCAACTCTTTTCGAACGTCTATTACCAATTTTTTAACTATAATATTTTATTATAAAATATATTTTTTTAAACTTTTTTTCAATGTATTTTCAATGTTATTTTGGGAATGAAAGTGTAAAAGTGATTTTATGAATAATGACAATTCATTATTACTAAAGTCAAACAAAAGTGTAAGAAGTGTTATTACACTTTGCTTCAAAAACACCTTCAACAACCTAAATGCTGATCAACATTGACATTTGCAACAGCGTAAGGTACATAATAGCTTGTGGCTGTTTACATTTTCATTAAAATCTACACATTTTTATGATAAATTCACATCAAAATCGGTCCAGCAATTTCTATGAGAACCACGCTAGTGTTTAGTTATATGTATATTATATCATTTATTTATAATATTTGCGTTATTTCTCAGCGAAAACGTGATTAGCGTGTGTAAATTGAAAATCTATGTGTTTTCGAACGAATATTATAATTATAATTGGCATTTTAGTTTAACACTTGGTATTTTTATTTACAAAACAAAATAATCTAGTCGAATTTCCGAGTAGAATATGACTGGATACAGTAAACTATTCATACTGAGTCAAATTTTAAATTACCTAGACTCATAATTTTAACGGTTATCCATGGGACCATAGGTAATTTAAAATCAGAGTGAAAATTTCAAATGGGTAACAATATACAAATTTACCCATCGTTACCCTTACTGTAGTCAACGTGTTTTACCTTACCTTATCGGCTAACTTAACGGCAGTTGGACGCGGGCTCTACATACGAAAGGACATTGCAAAAATACATTTTCCGAGGACCTAACTAAAATAGCATAAATCAGTACGTGGATTATTTTTTTTATTTATTAGCGTTTATTTTTAAACATGGCCGGTTTCAAAGTTCCCAAACAGGTAAGCTTACTAAATATAGCTATTTTTTATATATAATATATATAAAAAAAATTGCTAAAACGTGTCGTTTTAGTGTCAAAGGTTTTTTAATGGCGCTTTAATGCCAAAGTGTTGTTTACACTTACACTTTTAGGGTAAAGTGTACTTAAATTGTTTATTTATTTTTTATTAATTATATGAAAAATTATTCCAAGGATGGAGTTTGTCTATTGAAAAGGACGAATAATGGCAGTTGCAATAGGAATTTGAATTGATTTTTTTTATTTACTTTACAATCTATTTTTATATTCTGTGTTTTCTACAGACAAAATATGGCGAGGCGATTCTATTTATTTTACATTATAAATCCATCGATTGGGGAGAGGAAAATAGACAAATCTACTAACTAAATGACATTTTTTCATATTATATTCCAGCTAAAACATTTTATTAATATTTTTTACGAAATTCCGAAATAAATAAAGCACCGTTGGACAACCTTTAACACAAAGACGTTCAAATCCCAAACCCTAAAAAGAAATAGTTCCACCAAAGACCGAAAATTTCCGGAAATCCCTGAAAGTGTCTGAAGAGTTCCGAAATTTCTCAGAAATTTTCGAAGATTAGAAATTTCTAAACAAAATCACGCGATTGATGTGGGCGGATCCCGGCGGTTGTCGCGTAGTGAATTATTTCTCCGCAACTCATCTTTGATGGAGTTCTCGCGGGACTCCAGCCCGCGACGAGGCGAGGACGTAGTGTCCCGACACTCTGATGAGGAACGTTTTGTGTGTGTACCTTTTATTTTGAGAAAAAAAAATATTATAGTATATTATATATTTATGTGTCGCATTCAGTTTAATAGTGACTAAACTCAAAAAAGTACAATTTGTAGGAAATAACCATATAACCTGAGAGAATCGTTTTGTATTTCAATCAAATTAGAATTATGATTTTATAAATTGACTGTTTACACGAGGTATTTTTCTTTTTCGCTTCACGCTGTATCCTATATATAGCAGGGTAGACAGAGGAAATCTAGTGTTAAGACAGTCCGTTCCTCATTTTCTGCCGAAGTCTTGAAACATTACGTGTTGAGTGGCGGAACTCAACGCTGCACTTTGTCTTGTTACCAAAGCGAGCACATGAAAAAATTAAATATTTCATTTCCTCGAGTGGGAATCGAATTGATAAACCTGTCGCGTTTCTGCCCCTGCGCCATTACTGGCCTCAAACTATGTAGCATATAATTACTAAATTTATATACTACATAAAAGAATTATTTTTTTTGTTTGAATACTCTCATTTCCTCTGCTCTGATAGACAAAACGCGCTGTTGAGTTTTGTCACTCAACAAGCAATGTCTCGAAAGTGTGTGGTGCGTAGGAAAATATTTGAATTTGAATTTCACATATAAGAATGTACAGTACGAGTTGGCGTCCTGAAGTTAGTCTTTCTGAACTATTGTGCATTGTTCGCATTCGAGAAGAAAATCAAAAGTAAGAACAGATCCTTAAAACTAAATCTACAGCTAGCTTCAGGGCGGACATGACCCGGGACCATACTGTATGACATTAATATGTAACTTGACAATTTACATAAATAATATTTAGATATGAATGATGAATGTATGTGAGTGTGTGAGCAGGGGTCACTAACCGGGTAGGTCGCGTCCGCAGCTCATGATCTCGTGGTCGAGGGAGGCGGAGGCGGGGTCGGCGGCGCGGCGGCCCCGCACGCCCTGCTACAATCCCACGACTGAACGTATATATTACATTGTATATACGACTACATATATTACGTTTATACATATTATACAGGTGATTTAACGATCATCCTGTAGTATATGTATAAATATAATTGATCTACCGATCAATAGACATTTTATAATGTTATTGCATATTTAGGTTGCATTTAAATGACTGTATACAGGATGGTAGGTAGATCGAGAGACATAGTGATACAGGTGAAAGAGGAGATAATTTCCAATAATTCTTATAGGGTTTTAAGGATAGTCCGAAATTTTACCCTTTTCGAAGTGTTGGTCATTCAAAAACATTGTATAAAATCACCCCTGTATATTATCATTTAAATGCTCTCTTTTTATATCATTATCAAATGGAAGCAAAACAAATAACGAAATAAATAAACGTGCAGTATTTAAGAAAAACAATAAAAAACAATAAAAATAAATAAATTAAAAACAAAAAATTAAAGGTAACTGTAAACATGGCGATTGTGGGTTCAATCTCACTCAGGGGAATAAATTATTTTAATTTCCTGGTTCTAGTAACAAGATAAAGAAAGGAGCAATGTCTCGAAAATTGTACGGTGCGTGGGAAACGGAGTATCTTAAAATTAAGTTCCTTTTGCCTATATACAAGATGCAGCGTGGAGCTGTTAAAAATGATAGAAACAACAAATATATTTACTTTGTATCCACTGGACCCGCTAGTTACTGATGAACTGGACCCTAATGGATGAGTACCGTTCTGAAAAAAAATTTTTTTAATTATAT
>HE670119.1:41378-52743 GCA_000313835.2 Heliconius melpomene melpomene
TTTGTTTCATTGTCCACTCTAATCTTTGAAACTACTGGTAAGAATAGAATTTCTTCAAGTTAGATAGTACGTTTATCAAGGTAGGCTATATACGCTATATTACACCGTCTTCTACTTCTTCTACTTCGTAACCACCGCTATATTGGGGCTTTGCCTTAGTACCAGAGAAAAGAAATGAACACATTAACAAATAATAATTGAATCCCCCTATTGGGAATCGAACCAACAGCCATTGCGTTTACAGTGCATCAAGACGGGCTCGTAACATAAGCCTTTTATAATACATCATATGATTTAGTATTATTTCTATCCTACGTCTATACTAATATCAAAAGGAGAAGCGTTTGTATGTATGTATGTATGTATATTGTTCTAACCTCTATGAGACTGGGAAGGGCTGTGCGGTCTGACGGCCACCGAGGAACCCATCATCGGTGATTCATTTATTATTATCACCGCTTCACCTGGTTCGCCGCCTTTAAAACATAAATATAAAATAAATAAACAACTTATTTTTTTACTTCACACTGTATCCCGCACATAGCCGGTAGGCGGAGGGAACCTGGGGACCTAGTGTTAAGACACTCCGTTCCCATTCAGACACTTTCGTTCCCAACTTCCCGCCGAAAATCTGGAAATCTGGATAATTATAAATATATACACTTACTTATATTCAAACTAATAGTAGGTCCAGTGGAATTAGCCCTTTGATGGTGATGTTCACGTACAGACGGCGACGCTGAAATTATATAATAATAAATTATTAAAGACATATACATATAAATAAGCATTTTCACGCTATATCCTATGGCACAGGGAACCTACTCCATTTTTTGCCTATCTCGATGACATTACTTACTTCATCTTTTTCTAAAAATATTTAAATATAATCATTTCGAGTCGTAATCGACACAACCACCGCGTTTACAGTCATACGCTTATAGTGCTTTTATTCTATAAAAATGTCTGTCAAAATTGCTAGACATATTTTTTTTATTGAATTGGCTGAAACTTTAATTTTCAATTAATAATATACCTTTAGGAAGAAGAAGAAATGATCATGTTATTGTTACGTTAAAAAAATTATACGTTTTCTGTAAAAGAAATTAAATAAATATTAACCTAAGGGTGATCCAGGCGTCGCCGGGGTACCGCCTAGTGAGGACACCCTGTGTGGTGTGTGGCCTGAAAAAAATAATATGTACAATATTAAAAAAAACTTTCACTGCATAATTTTGGAGGTGAAGTGTGTTCATCAATGCCGCGATTTGTATACCAGAGATGGGACATAAAAAAATTACAGTAATATAGCTATTATATTAGAAAAACACATACGCTACCATTTAGTAATATAGTAACTCTATAATCTATATATATAAAAGGACTTGTCCTCACTGACTGAGGTAAGACGCACGCACGCAACGCAGCGGTTACGGCTGTAACCGCTGTGCGTAGAAACGTTAAATTTGGACAAAAGTTTACTTTCGTAATCTGGACATCCACTAAGAAGGGATTTTGAAAAATTTTAACCCTAAAGGGGTGAATTAGGGGTTCAAAGTTTGTATGGAAAAAAAATTTAAATCGGCACCGATTTTTATAAAATTTGAAATTAAGTTTTGTAAAAGTATTTAATTGAACACGTGTTTCATCGTTTTCTAGAATTCTCCCCCTAAGGGTGCATATAAGGGGTTGAAAGTTTGTATGGAAAATGGATTTTTATAAAATTTGAAATTTAGATTCTTAAAAATATTTCATTGAACACATGTTTCATGGGTTATTAGAATTCACCCTTAAATACGCAAGCGAAGCTGCGCGCGTCCGCTAGTCTATATATATAAAAGGACTTCTTGTCCTCACTGACTGAGGTAAGACGCACGCACAGCCGTAACCGCTAATGGTAAAAACGTGAAATTTGTACAGATGTTTACTTTCGTAATCTGGACATCCTCTAAGAAGGGATTTTGAAAAATTTTAACCCTAAAGGGGGGAAATAGGAGTTGAAAGTTTGTATGGGAAAAAAATTTAATCAGCACCGATTTTTATAAAATTTGAAATACAGACTCTTGAAAGTATTTAATTGAACATGTGTTTCATCGTTTTCTTAAATTCTCCCCCTAAGGGTGCAAATAAGGGGTAGAAAGTTTGTATGGAAACATCTTTAAAACGCCACCGATTATTATAAAATTTGAAATTTAAGACTCTTAAAAATATTTAATTGAATATGTGTTTCATGGTTTTCTAGAATTCACCCTCTAAGGGTGCAAATAAGGGGTTAAAAGTTTGTATGGAAAAATCTTTAAATCGCTACCGACTCTTAAACCACCGGCTCTTTTTGACTCTTAAAATATTTCATTGAACACATGTTTCGAGGTTTATTAGAATTCACCCCTAAATACGCAAGCGAAGCTGCGCGCGTCCGCTAGTATATAATATATGACCATAATATAAAAATAAACTTAAGCGGGCGAAGCCGCGAGCATGTCGTTAGTTAAACATAAATACAATAATGTTACCCGGTGGACTTGCTGATAATTGAGGAGAGCTTCTACCTTCGCTGCGACGACTGGACGCCGACCTGAAATATTAAATATAATGTACAGCTTCACGCTGTATCCCGTAAAAAGCAGGGTAGGAAAAATGAACCTAGTGTCAAGACACTGCGGTAGAGTGTTTACGAGATTTTGCCTAGAGTGGCGGAACTCAACGCCGCGTTTTACCTTATTACTAAAGTGAAGTAATAAAAAGAATTCATTTCCTATTAAAGTGAAGTAATAAAAAGAATTCATTTTTTTCCTTGGGAATCAAACCCACAACCGTCGTGTTTACAGTTACACGCTGTGCCGCTGTACCACGACGGCCTCAAATTCTCTAAATTTTTCGATATATTATATATACATACAACATTAAATATATTTTATATTTTATTTTAAATCTGCAATCAGTCGCTATAAGCAGATGGCCTGAGTGTAAATGTGTAAATTACAACATTAAATATAAATTTGTTTATTACCTAAACTGTGACCGCCTTGGTGTAATCGGAGATCCTTCGCTAATCTGACCAAAGTGCGCTGACTGACCGTTCACCTGGCAATTAAAATACAAACAAAAATATATACAAGTCATTCAAAATGATATTTTACTAAAAAAACAGAGAGAGCAACAAATGAAAGCTTGAAATTGAATTGAATTGAATTGAAAGAAATTGAAAAGTGGAAATCTGGGAAACAAGTGTTAACATACTGTGTTCCCATTAAAACACTTTCGTTCCACACTTTGCGAGGAATTCTGGAGTTATGGCGCGTTGAGTGGTGAAATTCAACGCCGCAATGTGCCTCGTTACCAGAGCGAAGAAATGAAAATCAATTTCATGCCCCCAACATATTGAACCCACAACCGTCGCATACACACTTGTGTCCCTATATATCTTACCCTACAAGTATCTAGTCTTTTCCTAGGCGGGTCTGAAGGCGTGGCAGGGGCAGGAGGTCGAGGCTCATCGTCCCTCGCAGGCCTCCGCCTTTTACGCTCAAGCAGAAGAAAGTATATCACTTTCTCAGTATTGTGGCTGAAATGAGAATAAATATTGGTTTTTAATATGTGAAATTAAAAGTAGTTTTAATTCAAATTACTAGTGTTGTAATTTGCGGCTTCAATCTCTTTAAGACTGTATGTGTTTAGTTATATAATATAACTAAGCTTTCTGATTTCTCGAATCATTGCGTGCGTGCGTGAAAATATTAAATATTGCAGTCCCCTAAGTGGGAATTGAAACCACAACCATTGAGTTATGTTTATGTTATTCGTGCGCCACAATGGCCTTAAATGAAATAGTATGTATATATATGTCAATTCAATGTCAAATTGAAAATAACTTCAATTCAAACTCACTGTGCACTCAACAGATCCTGTATAAGTTTATCTCTATGTTTGAAACAGCCAAGGCTACATATCGCTTGTAGGACATCAGGGTCAATTGCTTCAGCGGAAGGTAGTACCCTGGTCTGAACTACTTCCATCATGGGTAACTCTTGTTCTAGTTCTCCCCTCCCACCTGCTGTTACCCAAGGGTGGCGGGTTATTTCTGCTAACTGGAAGGATAATAAAATATGAATAGGGATAATATTTAGGATTAAATTAAGTATGGTAGAATATGTAGATATATATAATATAGTAGGGTAGATAGATGGAACCTAGAGTTAAGACATTTAAAAGAAGAGTTTATAAGATGAGCAAATTTCATTCTCTATCAGAGATTTAATAATTTGACTGACTTCAATAATTAAGTAGGTATAATTATTCAACCAAGTGGAGATTGGACAAAAAAATATGTTATTTGCAGACAGATCCACTGACCAATTTTCCAGTTGTTTCATGTTGAGTGGCGAACTTAACCATCCACCCTTCATCTTATAACAGAAGGAAGGAAATGAAAATAAATCATTACCCCATTTGAGAACTGAGCACACAGCCAATGTGTTTACAGAAAACCATGACAAAAAATTCAAGTAAAATAAATTTATTATTACTATTTTCAAAATAAACTTACAGTCATTCTTTTCTCAGGATTTACTTCAATCATACCACGGAGTAGTTGTTGGCAGTCGGGTGGCACAAAATGCGGTACATGGAAGACGCCTCGCTTCACCTAAAATGTTAATTAAGTAGATTAAATACATATAAAAATGGTCTGACGATGTATAACTATACAAGATATGTAAAATTAAATGTTGATTATGTGGACGGACTACCCGTCTATATAATCAACATAATGACTGTTGTACATTTATTGTAAATTTTATTTTAAAAGAGAGTTGAGTGTGTGTGCAACTCCTCTCAGCATTATAATATCAAATTTTGCCTTCCGAGCTCACATTTTTTGTTTAATATATATTATATGTTTCCCTTGAAAAAAAATTCTAAATAAAATATATAAAAATTAATATTATTATTTACCTTTTCGAGTAATTGTCGTAAGTTATCATCATCGAAGGGCAAAGCGCCAACCAATAGCGCGTAAAGTATAACACCACAAGACCACACATCGGCACGGCGTCCATCGTATTTTTCTCCCTAAATAATATTATGATAATATTTAGATTTTAGAACTAAATTTAAGAAGTAAAAATGGTAAAAGATTTTGATTAGATAAATAATTTAAATATGAATAAATCGTTTGTTTACAAATATTGAATGTCAAAGATAACGTATAAAGTTAATATATTTCAGACTTCAAATACATAAAAAGTATAAGTATAAGTCAAATACATAAAGTAGTTCACAATGTTTCCGACTTTAAAATTGAAGACAATTTATATATAAGTTAGTAGTAAACTATCATTACATTTTTTTATTATTTCTTTGTGTTCTTGTTACATGCAATAAAGAAATATACAATAAAAAGTATTTTTACATATCTAACATAAAATACTGTATTTATTATTTACATTTTATGCATAAAATTATTTTTTAATATAATCTCTTAGATCATATATAAATACAAATATAAAGTTTTTTAATAATTAAACTTTATTCTAAAGTTTTTTTTTAAGTTAAATTGCTTACGAGTTGCTTTACATTCGGTATGGTCATCGTTATTTATGGTTGTTAAATATATATTTATTTTAACATATTATATCTTAGAATTTAACATTTTAATATGTCTTCTCAAAACTCACATTTATCGTTTTTCGTAAAATTATTATTTATATTCATAGTTTGTAAATCTAAAAAATAATTTAATTAACAACATTTTCCTACATTAACATTACTTGATAATCGATGTCCATAGTTTCACTATTTGATTTTTTTATAATTCTTGTATATGGCAACTTTGTACTTATGTCAGTATTTTTTACTAATAACCCGTCACAATTTAAAAGTTCTCATTTGTCAACCGTTTTATGCAAATCGAGATAACGCCAAATACTTTACTTTAAATATGAAAGAGATAGAACT
Source organism: Heliconius melpomene melpomene (assembly GCA_000313835.2). NCBI lineage: Eukaryota > Metazoa > Arthropoda > Insecta > Lepidoptera > Nymphalidae > Heliconius > Heliconius melpomene. The sequence goes on from HE670119.1 coordinate 47,334, forward strand.
CTTAATACTACCAACGACGCATATTTAATTTAATCGGTTATTACCTTTCACCACGATCGACCGTTGCTTCAATTTTACAAACCGTTATAAATATATTGGTGGTAAATACGCGATAGTGTTATTAATTTTTGTGTATTGTGCTAAAATGAAGTCCGCAAAATCTAAACAGAGACTGAACGATATGCGGACGCCGTCTAGAAGTAAGCAAAACTTAAATCAGGGTGAAAGAGACCCTGTCCAAGTTTACTGCAGATTGCGACCGATGCAGCGAGAATCCGATAACTCATGTATAAAAATAATATCCCCAACCACTGTTTTAATGGCGCCGCCCCCAACCGCCCTAAGCTATAGAAACGAAGGTAATAAAACCATGAAATACACATTCAAAGAAGTTTTCCCGCCAGAGGCAAATCAACAAGAAGTGTTTGATAAAGTCGCTTTACCCCTCGTCAAAGGTCTTATAAAGGGTAAAAATGGCTTGCTATTCACATATGGAGTAACAGGAAGTGGTAAAACATTTACAATGACTGGGGAATCACAGAACTGTGGAATACTGCCTCGATGCTTAAACATATTATTTAAAACTATCAATGAACTCCAAGCTCACAAATATGTGTTTAAGCCGGACAAAATGAACATGTTTGATGTGCAATCTGAAGCTGAAGCCATGTTGGAAAGGCAGCAGGAACTACACAAGTTTAAAAGTAATAGAAAAAATAATTCAAACCCAGACTTAGCTATGTCTGATTCAGATCTCACAAAACTAGAGGAGGTCAATGAGGACAATCAATATGCTGTGTTTGTTACTTATGTAGAAATTTATAATAATAGTGTGTTTGATTTACTTGAGGATGGACCCCCTATAAGTAGGAATTTACCTGTTAAAATTATAAGAGAAGATGCGGCTCATAACATGTATGTCCATGGTGTTACTGAAATAGAAATTAAATCATCGGAGGATGCATTTAATGCTTTTTATTTAGGATTAAAAAGAAAGAGGATGGCTCACACAACTCTTAATGCCGAGTCTAGTAGAAGCCACTCGGTCTTCACAATAAGATTGGTGCAGGCACCTGTAGACGAACTGGGAGAAGCTGTGATACAAAACAAAAAGTTTCTCTCTATAAGTCAGCTTAGTCTTGTTGACTTAGCTGGAAGTGAACGAACGAACCGGACTAAAAACACTGGCCAGAGGTTAAGAGAAGCTGGTAACATTAATAAGTCATTAATGACTTTACGAACATGTATGGAAGCTCTTAGAGAAAATCAAATTAATGGTACTAATAATATGGTACCGTACCGAGAATCAAAAATTACACATTTGTTTAAAAATTTCTTTGAGGGTGAAGGTCAAGTTCGTATGATAGTATGCACTAATCCAAGGGCAGAAGATTATGATGAAACATTGCAAGTAATGAGATTTGCTGAAGTTGCTGCTGAAATAGAAATTGCTAAACCCCAAGTGGTAGATGTAGCAGCCACTATAGGTCTTATGTCTGGTAGACGTAAAGCTAATAAACTATTTAATGCAGCTAAAGAAAATATTGCTAAGCCTGAAGCTAAAGAACTTGAATTGGATCTAGGTCTTGTATACAGTCTAGGTCCAGACTTCCCTAGCTTAGAATTGAATAGCTCTCAAGCATCTCATATAATAAAGGAACTGATGGCTCATTTAGAAATGAGGATCAGTCGTAGAGAGACATTAAAGAGGAGTAAAGCAATTAAAGATGAGAAATTGAGATCAGCTCTATTAGAATTAGAAAAGGATTCTCTAGAAGTTAGAGGTGAAAATGTGTCCTTGCGAGGACAATTAGCATCAGCTGAACGTCGAATTAGAGCTTTGGAGGATAGACTGACATCTATGGAAAATATTTCTTTATCACACCAAAGAAAGCTTAGTGAAATGACAGAATACACATCGTCGTTAAAACGCGATCTACAAGAGAAAGAACTACTTCTAAGCCAGAACAAGCTTGACAAAGAAAAACAAAAGAAAATTCTAGAACGTAAATACAACCACAAAATCGCCGCCGAACACGAAAAAGCTAAGGAAATAAACTCCGAAAAGGAACGACTACGAAATGCGATAGAGGAAAAGGAGAATCGATTGCGCATTATAGCAGAGGCACTTAACGCCGACCGAGGTGACATGGATTTACCAAAGAGTACAGGAGATATGGCAGCTCAGACAACCATACGAGATTTTACACCTGGATCTACACCTAGGGCTTTACCAGCTCATCTGCTAACTCCTTTTAGTTCACATACGAGGGAAACCCGAGACACTCGAGAAACACCAGCGACTTCACGCCGAGGCGTGGCCATAGCGAATCCTCGTCATAAACGATCGTTATCTGCAGATGGCAAAGGCTGGGTAGAACATGCTCCCTCCAAAATAGTTCCAATGGGCACCGTATTGAAACCTCAAATAACTAACAGCAAATTTGTTAACAAGCTAACTAATGTGAAAGATATTGCTAATTCCAAATCATCGAAATACTGTCTCATTTCTCAAGAACAAGATACAGATGGAGAGTTGGAAACCAAGTTGTACAAAGGAGATATAGTGCCGACTTGCGGAGGTGGGGCCCAAGTTATTTTCAATGATGTGGAAATGCTGAAGCAGTTTTCTCCTACAACAGAGAAGAATTCATCTCATAGGACTTCAGGTACGAACTGTGCGAGGCATTCGTCGAAACGAAGGGAAACTGGTTGTTCTCCTCCACAAACGCCGTCGAATACCAGCAAAAAACAAAGGGTAGATGATGATTAAGCCTAACCTAAAACTGTCATAAAACTAGTAATCTCGTTTCTTTAGGAACTATGTTTAACTAAAAAAACTATATTTATTATTTAAATCTTCATCTGTCATTTTGAGATGGCAATATCTCAAAATGATATATTGGCGGAACTCAACTCTGCGCTTTGTTCTGTTACCTCAGTCAAAAACTTGGTAATTTAATTTTATAGGAAATATATTTAAAAACATATCATCAAAATATATCATCAAAAATGACTCAGTTACTTTTATGTTACATCAGTTGGGTCAGTATCATATTTTGATTTGTTAAAGGAAGCACAAAATTTGTACTTCCTGCTCTCAGCTAGTTAACATCTTTTCAATTTAAATTAGTTTATTGTGTCTCATGACATGTCGAAAGATAAATGGGGGAACTTGTCATTAACTAATAAAAAAATTGGAACTGATCTAAATATGTGTATTAGGATTTATTTGTTATATTCAGTTGTACCAAATCAATGCCTAAATTTTTAAGTTATATTTTGAGGTTGTTATATGAATATCATCACTTTATATTGGTCTTAAGGAAATTTAAAAAATACAATTAACTAAATTTGCTTGGATGATTAATTGCAATGTATTTATTTTGTCACAAATAACATAACTCTGTATCACTTCCAAATAAATGTATAATATTTTATAAATACTGTAAAATATTACTATTAAAACATGACATTACTTACTATATTTTAAATACCTCACATGCTTAAAAATTGATTATAGCATTATAATGAATAAAATTCACTTTTATCTTTAATTGCTCAAATTAACTTGAACATTGAAATGTAACTAATTACTATTGTTTTATATTTTTTTGTTTTTCTAATATTCAATTCTTTTCTGTGATTTGTTATAAGTACTTAAAAAAAAGAACACAAAAAAAACAAAAGAAAATAAAAAAATAATTTTATTTTTTAAACTTATGGCACAATGGAATTAAGCCCAAGTTGCATTAATATGTGTACTGAAATAAAAAAAAAAATATTAGTGCTGTTACAATTATGTAGGTTTTCTACTTTCTTTTAAAGAAAAATTAAACATTTTAATATTGTATAATTTTCTCTTATTTTAGAGAATAGAAGAAGTTAGAAGATAAATAAAAACCTTTATACCTATATTGCTCGAGATTAAAATAAAATTAGGCGGGAAAAGGAACTTAAAGGGCTTTAATTTAAAGGTACAAATGTTTACACAGCACTTTGTAAAATATATTCATACTTAATATATTTCCATTTATTGGACATTTTCTTCATTTTCTAATATGTACGTACTTAATTAGTTAATATAATTATGTTTAACTTTTTCTTTAATAATATTTAAGTTGTATTGTTTAGTTTTAGATTTTTTTGTAATGTAAAGATTATTGTACTCTTTTAGAAGTGTATTAAATACCTGAATGGTTTAACGATTTTTTTTATTACACCCACCATTGAACAATATATATCCAAAAAAATCTTGCAAAGCGCGTTGAGTTTATTTTTTGTTATTTCTAGATTTATGTAATAAAAATTAATTTAAAAGTCCGAAAAGCTTTCTATAGTTTTCACCTTTCACATAATTTGTTTTCGTATCGTATTTCACGAAAGTCCTAGCCCTAAGTTTCCTATTTCAAGATAGTTTACGAAAAAAAATGGTGAAATATCTTTGCGTAATAATTTTTTTTATAGAAATACCTGCTAAATTATATTCTAAGTTAGTCTACAGCTATTTTAAGAACACTAGTTATTTAATGCTAAGTACTTTTTAGAATAAAAGACAAATATTTTAAATTATTATCTGTTTTTTGATAATGGCGTTCTAATTTAAATTGATTGTAGAGCTTATGTACAAATTATTAGTGTAAGTATTATTTACATCATTTAAATGAATGTTATTTACTATATTATTTTATATTATAGTATTTTCCCAACTTTACCCGTATAACTTCAGGGCACGCGTAATGTGGACTTCCACACGACGTCTCCAGCAAGGAACCAGCGGGTTGCAGCGACGCCATGCCGAAATCAGCTATTTTTATGTTATTTCTTTCGTCTAGTAATAGATTTTCTGGTTTTAGGTCGCGGTGGCTGGAAATTATGAAATTATTAGAAAAAAAAATTGTATATATACCATGATAGTCAGAGAGAATTTAGAGTGGTTACACTCTTTTGCCGTGTCCGTTCACTCGAGACGAGGTTTTCGTGTTGAGTTCGGAATACCACCCTGCTTTTTATGTCCTTACCAGAATGAGGAAACGAAATTTTATGTCCCTGAGAGGTAATTGAACCCACAGCCGTCGCGCTTAGAGTCAGACGGCTTCGAGTATACAAATGTATATAAAATTTAGTTCGTTCGTTCATCACGCGTTTTCCACATAGGTATAGGTTTCCACTTTTTGCTCAAATTAAACATGTTTGTATGTTTAACATTAAAATTAAATCAAATCAGCTTCACGCTGTATCCCGCACACAGCAAGGTAGGCAGAGTGAGCCTAGTGTTAAGACACTCCGATTCCCCCATTCCATTGAATTCTTAAGGCATTGCGTGTTGAGTGGCGTAGCTCAACGCCGCGCTTTGCCTCGACACCAGAGCGAAGAAATGAAAATATATATTTAAATAAATATTTCATTT
>HE670119.1:52843-63761 GCA_000313835.2 Heliconius melpomene melpomene
TCTCGATATATGGCGTTTCGAGCGTGCCAGTTGAGCACAATTCATTTCGCCAATGTCACGTTGTATGGAAAACACACGAAGGAAATTGACCGGTAATAAAAAAGATAAATTTCTTGCACTTACTAACTGCAATATTATAATAATAAAAATAAAAATTTATATAAGAAGGTATATACCTATATCTAAGTATCTTTTATATCTTTAGTAACTTTCCTAAGGAAACCAGCAAATATTTGTTTTAAATATCATCTCAACACAATAACCTCTTCGCTCGAGTGTCTGGTGTTAGTGCTTGTAAAATTTTTCAATTTTCTTTTATAAACTGGTTTAATAAAGGTAAAAGCTTATATTCTACGTTACAGTACGGTGGTGAATTGAAATTCCATACGTGGGAATGTTTTTAGGTTTTGCTTGCCTTAGTGCGGCGTTATGTTCCGTAAATTTAATATAGCAAGTAACATTACCATATGAGACAAAAAACAGAATAGTGTCTTCACACGACTAGAAACGAGGGTTGTGGGTTCGATTTCCATTCGGGGAATGTTTTTTTTTAATATTTTAATTTCTTCGCTTAGATAACGCAGCAAAGCGCGGCGTAGAGTTCCGCCACTCAATATGTAATGCCTCAAGAATTTGATGAAAAGTGAAGACATTAGGATACTTTGTTCATTAGTTTCCGCACAATTCTCGATACCAGAATTCAATGGGAAAATGTAAATAACTTAAGTATAATCATTCACCCCGTGAAAATCTAACCCACAGTCATAGCGTGTAAACCCTGACCACTAAGCCACGACAGCACAATTTTTATAGAAAATTTTATTTTTAACCAAACCAAATTTGAGTAGATTGCTACCTTAAAATATTAATGTATTTCCTATGAGCAAAGTACTCCCACTAACTTCTTACAGAATTTACGATTTTATAATGCTTTTTCTTTAACAGGCTCAAATTTACTATGGAACGACCTTTTAAAGGTAACGGGTGAAGAGAACAAAAGAAGATATTAGTGGAACACAATAATTCAAGTATAATCAATATTTATGTAATAAACTAAAATATATAAAGTATGTAATTTAAAACATAAAAAACACGTTTTATTACACCAAGATTCACTATCCAGGATCCAGGGCCTGGCTTCATCATGAGACCAGTTCGATGATTACCATATTATTATATTGTCATCTACGCTACGTATAACCGACAAGTTTCACGATGATACAATTATAACAAGACATTCAAATTCAGTTTTTAGAATTTTGTTGATGAGTTACAAAGCTCACCCAACTCCTACCGTTCGTACGCCCATGTCATCAGGGTATATTATATCACTTAATCTAATTCACACTTGGAATGTGTCATGTGTCACACAAAACTATTAATCATTTCGTTTGAGATTAGGCAGGCGAAGCTGCAGGTAAAAGCTAGTAAATAAATATATAAAAACTCACCCGTCTGTCCTTTCCCAAGAGTTTTCTCCAATCTAAACGGCCCAACATACTGATAGGCCTCCGCGGCCGCGTTGGTCTCCATTATAAACCTTCAAATATATATTTCTATTTCAATTGTCATCTTGACTCAGGTGCCATACAAAGGGACGGTCATTGCTTGTTTCTGAAACAAAAAAAAAATGAAAATTCTATATTATGGTCATTCCGTAATTTCTAGGGCTTGTATCGGAGCACCCGTGAAATATTTGCGACAGACGACAAACAGACAGACAGATGAACGGGCAGTAGAGTCTTAGTAATAGGCTATACTAGACTTTTCTTAGCTGGACGCTGGTTCCCACACATAGCAGGTAGGATGGGAGGACCTGGGATCTTGGTGTTCGCTCTCCGCTACACTCAAGTTTCCATTAAGACACTTCCATTCCTCACTCGCTTCCGCGGAACTCTTGGGGCATTGCGTGTTGAGTGACAGAACTGAACGCCGCGCTTTGCCTCGTAGCAGGACTAGGTAATGAAAATATTAACTATTTCATTCCCCCGAGTGAGAATCGAACCCACAACCGTCGTATTTACATCCGTTTAAAATAGTTTAAAACTTGGCTCTACATTATTGTTGCTTGCATTGCCAACATTTAGTAAGACTTTTCTCTTTAAAATGCTTAACTTGTCACATTGTATGTACCAAAACGAAAAAAATACAAAAAAGAAGAATATATATTTATTTCTTAAAACGTATAAATTCCATACATTCGAAGCAAGTGTAACAACGGCCCCACTATTGCGGTACTATCGACATGGAATCATGTTAAAAGCTTGGACCCGGTCCAGAATATCTTGACAGACTGTTACATAACGCAATATGAATAATGAACTGCTGGAAATTAGTTGGACTAACTACTGGTATAACCAAATTTTGAGAAATTGACAATGTTTCAGATGAAACTTTTTAATCGGATCAATCGTGCATATTTATCGTGTGTGACTGTAAAAGAGAGAGGTTGTCGGTTCGATTCTCGCTCAAAGAAAATGAAATACGGAAATAGGGAACGGAATGTCTTAACACTAGGTTCCCAGGTTTTTTTTGCCTAATCTGCTATGTGCGGGATACAGCGTGAAGCTATTAAAATTTATTACATTATACATAAATAAAAAATTAAGTTTTATAAAAGAAATGTATAACAAATTAAATTCCGGAAACAAGAGACAACAGAGATGCCATTGTAATATTGCTTAAAAAACTAAAAAAAATAATTAATTATATCCATTTGTAGTATTTGTTATACGATTTTAATTGGATAACCAATCTGGCTGTGAATCCCCACTTCAGTATAAGTAGCCTCAAGGATAGTAACACTCCCTGCAGATCATTGAGATTTGAGGTTTTCACCCTTAGAAATAAGGAAAAGTTCTTTGAACTACAGCCAAGTCCAGACTGGTTAATTGAATCCTCGATGGGTTAGTGACTGACATACTCGTAGTGGTAATTAAAAAAAGGATTGAAACATATTTAAAAACTATAAAGTAGAGTTGAGGCCAGTCGTGGCGCAGAGGCACAAGAGTGCGACTCTAAACGTGACAGGTTGTGGGTCGTTTCTACTCGAGGAAATGAAATATTTAATATTTTCATTTCCTTGCTCTGGTAAAGAGGTAAGACGCGGCGTTGAGTTACACTACTCAACACGCAATGCCCCCCGTAGAGGCAGAAAGGGGGGAACGTTATTGTCTTAACACTAGGTTCCCGGGAACCTAGCTGCTGGAGTTAAAAAAATTTAACTCATAATCTTAAAATGGGAATCGAAAGTTCGGTTGAAATTAGGGAACGTTACCAAGTTGGGAACGTTACTTTCGAGACGTTGCGTGTTACGACTAAACTCAACTGACTTGTTTTCAGAGAGAATAGTCACAATAGATCATCGCGGTAATTACCCTTAGTATTAAATAAAGTGCTTTGAAAGAGCCAAGTCTAGGAGTAAATTAGACTTGTTAATTGAGGATACTGGGTTAAAGTGGTTAATTATGGAATAATATTATTAAAAATGTTTAGGATATATGAATTCTAGTTAATATTCTAGGAAATGATTTGTATTTTTTAGCTGCACGCTGTATCCCGTACACGGGAGGATAGGCAATGGGAGCCTGGGAACCTAGTGTTAAGCAAGTCCATTCCCATTAAGACATTTCCGTTTTCCACTTTCCGCTGAATTCGGGATGTGTTGTTTGTTGAGTGGCGTAACTCAACGCCGCTCTTGTGGAAATCGAACCTACAATCATCTCACTAATCTGGGTTTGAATCAACACTGCAGTCATCTAACTTCAAGGATAGTAAGATTCGCCCCGAGAATTAAAGGGAACTCCTTTGAAATAGAACCAATTCTAGGCGTAAAGTAGACTTGATAATTGAGAATGAGTAGGACCATAATGATCCTGTGGTTAATTTTTGAAAGAAAACGTGCTTAACCTAGATTTCGATTTGATATCTAGTTTTTTTCTTTGTTACGTCACGCTATATCCCGTATGTTTACAAGGTAAGAGGTAGTATATATTAAAACTCTGATTTCCAATTTCCGCCCAATATTTGACACATTTCGTTGTCACGTCACGCCGTCTTGTTTCTAAAGCGAGAAAAAACTTATTCCCTTAACTGGGAATAGAACCCACAACCGTCATGTTTACAGTCATAGCCTCGATAGTTTTTATATAGCTACGATAAAAACAAATTACGATATTAGAAAGCATTTAATACGTAAGTTATTTTACTGTGCAATATTTATTTAGTTTTCATTACATTAGACCCTCAGTTTCCAAACTAATTGATTAAATTTATACCGTCGTTGTATAGTTGTTTAGTGTTAAATTACATTACGAGGGTCGTGAGTTCGATTTTTGTATGTAAAGGATAATAATAAATAATTTTGCTACTTTTATCTATATTTATTATGGTTCATCATGGTTCAGGGATACAAGCATACGACTGTAAACCTTCGGCGGAAAATGGGGAACAGAATTGTCGTAATGAGAACGGCTTGTCTTAACACTAGGTTCCCAGGTTCCCTCTGCCTATTTACTTCTACTCGCACCAATAACCATTTAAAATATTATAATTTCTCAGAAATATATTATAATTTAAATAAGCAAAATATACCTACACGCACACAATGTAATAATCACGCAATAGTAATTGAGGAACTTGACTTTTCTTAGAAATACACATTATGGAAATTTTTAAGCAAATTATAACCAAAAATTAGGTCTTTAAATTTAAAAAGGTTTTACAATTATCATTTTCATTATTTAAACCTACTTTATTCTTTACTTTTTAGTTTCCCGCTGTATCTACCATACAGCAGGGTATGCAGTGGGGACCTAATATTAAGACACTCCGTTCTCCCTTTTCATCGAATTTTTGAAACATTCCGTGTTGAGTGGTGGAACTCAGCGCCGCGCACTGCCTTGCCAGAGCTAGGAACGACAATTGTGGGTTCGACTCCCCTGAGTGAGAATAGAACCGACAACTGTTGCAATTACAGTCGCATGCTTGTGTCTTCAATTCTGCCTATTGTGAAATAATACGGAATATATTAACACTATATTCTCCCTGGCTACAAATCATCACTAACTCGTTTAAAGACGTCAAAACCCTATTTTCTTTTAGAAAAAGAGAATATTCCACAATAATATCGCAATAGCACTGATTAAGGCTATGTTGAAATTTGTATGAAAAAAATTAAGGATTCGAACCCGCACCTCTTCACTATATCCAAAGAGCCCATACGTTATTATCGCATATCGGAAAACATTCTTCGCATTATGCGTATAGTTCCTAAGACTTGACTTCTATTAAAATAACCCCTCACTAAAGAAAGGGTAGAAAGTAATTTACACGCAATGTTTTTCCTTTATTTTGATACGGATTTTCATTGGTTTTTTTTTTAAAGGAATTTTGGAAAGTAAATGGATTGGTATTACATGAAATTTTGCGACAAATTTCTCCGTTCTCTATATTCTTTTTATGTCATTTAGATCTACTTCTATATAATTTAAGTAGGTAATTTGTATTTGATATATTGGGCTATATATTTTACCCTTTTTTTGTAAGCCGTCGTGAACAGTGTCAACAGCTGTGGGTTCTATTCTCAGACGGGTGAATGTTTTATATTTTTTTTTGCTCTGGTAATAAGACAAAGCGCGGTGTTTAATTCCGCATTCACGCCATAGCTCGAAAATCGAGTATGTCTGGAACGGGGTGAACTCAGTATGGGTATTATGAGGATTTATTAAGAAATATTTAATATCGCGTAATTTGAGATCCTAACCCACGCAACCAGGATAATACGCAAGCGCTTTGAACTCTTCTAAAAACGTATAAGTCCGAATCGAATAGTTTTTTAACAATAAATACATTCTCTGAATACTCTTCTCTTCTCTTTTTAAACTTAAATACATTCTCTGAATACTTAAAAAATATTCTTTTAATACTATACTACTCAAAAATATATATTGTATCATACATAGGTGTTGTGTTCATATTTGTTTATTTATTTTTTCTTTTGTATTAGATATGGCGCAGTAAAGACATATAATAATTATATATTTATTTTATTATCATTAGTCTTGTGTTAAACGTTACACCTACTATTGATTATAAAAAAAATATCGGCGGAAAGTGGGGAACGCAGTGTCTTAACTTAGACTCATGGTAGGGGACATAGGGAACCTAGTACTCTAAGGCTTAGAGTATTAGGTTCCCCATGCCTACCCTGCTGTATGCGGGATACAGGATGAAGCTAATTTATTTAATTTATTTATGTAGTTCATAAAATAACTAAAATATTATACTTTTCTATTAAATATCACGTCTGACTACGTCATAAATTTTTCTTTCACTTAATTTTTTTTTATTTTATTTTCTGAATATGATTAATCCTTATGAAATGTGACATTAATATTTATTTCGTTCTCTAAACATAAATAAATGACATATCAATTATGCATTTCGATGCATGCTTCGGTAAACTAGTACATCGATTATGTTTTTTTTTTACAAAAAAAAATAATAAAAAAAGCAAAGCCCAATCATTTAAACAGCCAATATCGATAGTGTTATTAAATATTAAATTAGCACTCACTGTAAACCACTACATAAAAAATATCGCACTTCGTCTCCAAAGCTTCCAAACTGCTAATTTTTTTCTCATACGCCTTCCACAGAACAGATTAAAAATGGTGACGATTTAAAAATATAATTGCAAAGGTATAAAATATTAAAGCACTAATAATAACACAGGATACCGCATACGATTCGCACGTCTCGAGAAAATCGATACGAACCGAAATCACAATTTGTCCACGCACTTCTCGATAATAATTATTACATTTTGCGTTTACACGAAATTATTTTGTATGAAAAATCACAATTTTTAATGGAAAATGTTTAGAAAAATAAGATTATTACATAATTGTATTGTAAAAAATGTTTTTGGGAGTTATTGTAGCGTCGGGCGCGTTCGTGTGTTTTCGACTGGGGTGAGTCATTAGCCTTAGGGGTGGGAATGCGTTCCGTTCTACGTTACATGAGGGGTTGATTTTTTAATAAATATTATTGAAAAGAATAATAGATTATTGGTTTTATTTTCAAATTTTGTGATGTTTTTGGTTTAATAGATATGTTTTTTTAATATTAATAATAGTTGTTCGTTTTATTTTTATCTAAACCACCCAATATTTTGGGGTTGCTACAATATTTTTTTATAAGAATAATATGAAAAATAAGCTCTACAGAAATTTTATGATGAGAGAATGGTCTAGATGTTACCTATATGTTTTTGGAAAAATGATTTTTCTTCACGTAAGAAAATGAGTAGCTGTAGTAGTTGTGGCCGTAGTGGCGCAGCGGCACAGGGCTGTAACGCGACGATTGCGGGTTCGATCCCCACTCGAGGAAGTGAAATATTTATATTCCTTATTATTCTATTTCCATTTTTTTAATGGAAAAGAAGATAAAGATGAAATGATGTTGAGACACTTCTATTCTAATATTATAAAGCTGAAGCTTTATTTCAAAGTCGGTTAAATGCAATAAAAATAAACTCGTATATAACATTGAAAAATATAAATTAAAAATTATAATTTGAACTGTATTCAAATTAGTACGTAACAAATGTATTATGCACGTACGTATATCGACGTTTGACTCCAGTGGTTAAAAACTGTTTTCGTAACCACTGCACGAAGATATTAACTTGTAAAATATTTTTGTTGTTTATTTAAAAATAATATATGTATTCAAAAGAAAATGTTCAATTTATTATTTAGTTATAGTCGGTTATAGAGATCCAGATGTTTGTTTTATATAATTTGTAATTATTATTATACACGCTAACACCACTGTGGTAGTTGTCTTCAGTCAATAGCAGTAACATAATGTATTCGAGTATATTTTAATCCAGATCTAAATACAAGTATGAACCTCAGGTAAAAAAGAATATTTCTTAATAAACAACAAATCAGCAATTTAAAATAAAAAAATATATGTAATCATGTCATAGAAAAGGTTTCAAACTCCTATCTAATATTTAAAAATCAAGGAAATTTACGAATAGTAAAAGTTCAATATCGTTCAGTTTTATTTTTACATTACAAGTAGCAACATCTAGGTAAATACTTTTAACTTTATTTAAAAATATATTTTTTTTACTTCACGCCGTACACATTGCAGAATAGGCAGAAGCGGGAACCCTGGGAACCTAGGTATAACATACTTTCATTCCTTATTGATTGTTCCATGTTCCGTGATTTGATTTGATTTTAAGAAATTAAGGGTTCCAATTTCGTACTCAGAAAGAAGACAATCAAATCTTATTATTATTAATTAAAACTATAATACCAAAAACCAGCATAGAGTTACCATCTTTTCAAGCTATAACCATTCCAGCATACCAGCAAAATGCCATACAACAAATATCTTCATATATCAAGAGAAAGGTACGATATCTTGTGCCAGAGATACGAAAAGTTCTCGAAGAGCTTAGAAGATGTTAACACAAAACCTCAAAAGTTGTTCGATGCTTTGAATGAGAAGCAGCTGCAGGAGCTGGCCCTCATCAGAGAAGTCAGCGTGGACTTGCAGAGGAAGAGAGATGAAGATATTAGGAAGGCTGCGGTAATAATAGCTATAAATTGTATTTGTTTCACGTTGTATCCCGCATATAATAGGGTAGGAAACTTAGTGTTGAGACACTCTGTTCCCCACGCTCTGCTCTAATTTTTTTGGAGCATAACGCACACTTTGAAGACCAGAGCAAGGAAACGAAAATAATTTATTCGTCTGGGTGAGGATTGAATCCGCAACCGTCGCGCCTACAGTCGCTGTGCCGCTTCTCTACCAGACAAAAATATTTTCAGAGAACCTACGTCCTAGAGTTAAATGTTAAGACTTTATGCGCTTCTACTTTAACTCATTTTAAATGATTTAAAAAAAGGAAGTTATGAGTTTGACATGCATGTATAGGTATCTATATTTTAGATTTCCAAGCAAATGTGTTATATTTCGTGAGTGTACGTATGGTTGTCCACAAATTTCTCGATAACCAAATATCAAGATAATCCTGCTGCTAGCTGCTGCTAAGATATACCTATATCTTTCTTAAGATATTTTACCTTAGAAGTAAGTAAACTTACTTTACTTTTTATATATTTTTAGCAACAAGCGGCAGAAGCGGAACAAAAGGCAAAAGAAATAGCTGCCCAAGAAGCTGAAGCCGCCGCTGAAGCCGCCACTGAAGCCGCCACTGAAGCCACTCCTGCTGAAGCCTAATCAATAAAAATAAAATAAGACATATTATAGTTGTTATTTATTAAAATATATAATTATTTATCTATTTTATAGTGTTTTCTTCTCTTAATAAAATAACCTTTATCTATGAAACAGTCCAATAGGTATACATTTAAGTCTTGAACCACCATTTTAAAAGAGCGGCGTTATTTTTTTCATATAAGTAGGTAATCTGTTTCCATAACAAATTCAATTCCATCCAATTTTTACTAATGATTTTTTTTTGTTATTTTAAGTGATTATAAACTTACATGAGGCCAGTGGTGACGCACGGACACAGTGTGACTGTAAAACTCGACTCAGGTTCGATGAAATATGAAACTCTATGAAATGTAATATTTATTTAAATTTATATTTCCATTTCTTCGCTCTGGTGTCGAGGAAAAGCGCGGCGTTGAGTTTCGCCGCCCCACGCGCAATGCTTCCAGTATTGCGCGGAAAGTGGGGAACGGAGTGTCTTCCGGTTCCCCACTTTTTGGGGCTCTGTACCCAAAAGGAAAAAACAGAACACCTTTAGGATTACTTTGTTGTCTGTCTGTCATGACCATTTATCTCTCGATTACGTAAAGGTATAAAGCTGGAATGAATATCAAATATATATTTTGTCATAATTATTTCTTCTATCTACAGACATCGATGAGTTACAATTTTATTATATGTACTTATATATATATAAATTTCATAAAAATTTACACAAATATTTATCTTCTAAATTATTTATTGGTCTTTTCACGATGTATGTTAATAATGATTAGAAATATGTTTCGTCCATAATAATAAATTTGTTATACTGAAGTAATTAATACTTGAAAATTATATAAAACTAGCCACCAGCTAGCGGCTTCGCCTGCATGAACTACATAATTACCAATTTACTCTTAAATCTGCGTTAGTGTCGTTTTCTAAGAATAATATTATTTTAAAACAGTATCTATACCGATATTGAAAAGTAAAGATTCAGCCAATACAATAAAAATGTTTTTGTAGCAATTTTGTCAAACATCATTCTTTAAAATGGTATATTTTTTACAATTATATTTATTTCAGAAAGGAAATGTAACATGACTGAGTCATTTTTATATTTCATTAAAACTGGTTTATTAATAAAAAAATTTAAAATTCCATTGTCAATACATGTATAACATGCCTTCTTTCATTTATGTAACTACTCATTTGAAATATAAAGTTTAAATTAAAATTATATCATATTAGTAAGCAATATAGACCTTAATTTTCAATTACTTATGATTTTGTATCAATACTTTAATAATAAAGGAGAAAATAACACCCAAAATATAATGTTAGCATAGAAAAGTATAATTATTCATTAATAATACATGATAGTGTATATATAACTAATCTAAAACTAAGAGTTATCTGTCATTACATCATCATCTTCCTCCTCTGGCTCGGCCAAATCTGGATGACATACTCTAATATGAAGATTCAAGTTGATTTTAACGATAAAGCTTTTGCCGCACGTTGTACATTTGTGGGGACGCTTGACATCGTCATCTATAGTAGACGGGTGAGCTCTAGCTATATGGGTGCGAAGTAAAGACGAGTGCAAGGTTCTGTCGCATTGAGGGCATTTCACATGACAATCTGCCGGCTGACCCTCATGAGTCTGCCGATG
>HE670120.1:0-26982 GCA_000313835.2 Heliconius melpomene melpomene
ATTCTACGAAATGCACTAAATATGAGTACAGCAACTGCAGTCGACGCGAACGGTTGGAGTTCTTGAGAATTTTACATTTTTAATGTGTTTTATTTTTATGGACACCGTCGTGGTGTGGTATATGTGTCTGGCTGGAGACTGATAGTTGTGGTTTTAAATTTCTAATCCAAAACTAATATCCTTATAATCAAGAAAGATGTTCGAATAAATATCGGGTTTAAATCACGAGATAAAAGTATGTTTGTTTATATTATATTTACTTCTAAATATTTAGTAATATTTACAGTGTTTATCAGTGTTTTTTTTAAAGACACACAATCAAATGTCGCTACTAACATGTATCCCACTCATCCCATAGTCCACACACACAAATATAATAACGTATTTGGCAAAAAATATTTACGATTTTTTATATGATAATATCCTAACAAAATAATTAGTAAATAGTTTTAAGGGTTTATAATTAGGTACTTGTAATAATTTCCTTCGTCTGTTCTGTGTAAGTCACATTTAATATATTTACTACAATTGATAAAAAGTAAAGACCGTAGTGACGCGTCACTAACGCCTCTACACCAACCGGCAAAAGAAAAGAACGGACATGCGAACGAAAAAGAAGCCCAAACCAATACACTAGTTCAAAAAAGCCACATGGCCCCAACGGAAGTAATTTGAAAGCTCATAATTACAGCAAATCCATACACCTTGATCATATTCCGAGAATATATCGTAAATCTCAATCTATTAACACAGTGGGACTTCAAAGTCGTCGAAATAAACTTTGGTTTCTGGTTAAATAGTAAAACTAATTCAATTAGGTACGTAGGTACGAGTACGGCCGTTGCACAAGCTGCTACGCACGCGTGCGGTTGCGCGTGCGCATGTCAAGTATTTTATTTATAAGAGTAGTAATAATGGATTAAGCTTCAGGCCAATCGTGCCGCAGGGGCACAAACGTCACTGTGGACGCGTCAGAGAGATCCGCCACTCGACATTAAATCTCTCCAAAAATCGGTGGAAAGTTGGGACCAGAAGTGTGTTAATGTGAAAAGAGTGTCTTAATATTAGGTTCCCTATAGGCTAAAAAAATAAAAATAATAATGGGTTAGAATATTGTCAAAGATAAAGTTTAATTAATAAAAATATTCTTTACTAAACACTACACTATACAAGTGTCATATTTGAAACATTAATTAACATAAAAAGGTCAGAATTGTCAGTTCTATGGAAAGCTACTAACGGCTTTTATATCAGTTGAGAGTTGCTCTTACTTAAAATATAATTTTATAATAAGTTCAAATAATCATTAAAAATCAACACTTTGACGCACTACTGACCTTTAGAGATACCGACATTTAAGTATTAAAATTACCTAATTATTCTATACGTTATTTAGCAATTAATTAATAACTTTTAATGAAAATCAAACCCACAAGTACAGACTGGAAGTCAAATTAAACAACTTCTTAACCAACAGACCAATCAACTATCAATAAAATAAATAGATATCGATTATTCCATTGTTAAAAAGAGCATCCCCTATTACTTATCGATGTCACTAAATTGGACGGTATACGGGAAAAATTTATAGTTAACTTTATTACGCTTCATTAAAACACAATAGTTTGACAGTGACAGATGGTTTCTAGAAGTATCTATTGATTCTATGGTGAATGTAAATATAAAAAATAGCTTTTTTATTCATATTTATATTGGTTGCGCTATAATCTTATATTTCGAAACATCGAAACGATGTTTTAATTACAAAAAGTTTGAGTATTTCATATTTTTTCCCACTTTGAAATGAAAATATTACACAAAAAAAGTATAAACTTTTACTCCTATTCTGAAAGTAAAAAAATTGTATTTAAGTAGGTTAGACAAATCGCGGCGTTAAGTTCCGCCACTCAGCACGCAATGCACACAGAATTCGGTCGAAAGTGGGGAACGGAAGTGTCTTAATGGAAACAGAGTGTAATATTTTGTACAATTTGGCTATGATACAAACAATAAGTTCAAGCAGGCAAAGCCGCAGTTGGGTCGCTAGTATTTTTTTTATAAGAAACACAAATAACTCCTATCGAGCGCATGTTGTCTCATGGCTGTATCCATGGCACAATCCTAACGGGGGTTATAAAAAAATGCAAATCTCAACGTTTACCCAAAACCGTGGGTCGACCTCGTGACCTTATTTTTATAGTCTTACAAATAAATTTTAGTGAGGGGGAATATTTTTTATCGATATCGGTACAACATTATTATATATTTTTATTATAAGTTATTTACTTTTACAGTTTTATATTCTTATAACGCAGTTGATGTGTAGACGCTAATTATGAGTTCAAATCCTTTATCACTCTGCTTGGAAGTACGCTTATTCTTCTCTTTTATAGAACAAAATATTTTACAGACAGACATTCTTTTAACGAAAATTGCTATATATGATTTAATAAAAACAAATTTTATTGTGACAATATTACCAGACTGTAAAAGCGACGTTTGTGGGTTTGGTTCCATGTGGGGAAAATAAATTATTTTCATTTCCTCGCACTGATAACTGTAAAAGCGCGACATTGAGTTCCTCCACTCACATGCGAAATGAAACTAAAAAAGAAAAAACTAAATAAGCGTAATACAAAACTTTAATCGGTGGTGAAGTGGTAGTGGTATTCCCCTACACAAAAGGTAGACAGACATATAGAAGTAGACAGACGAGATGCAGTTTGGCAGTATTTTAGACATAATAGTGCGAAAAATTAAATTAATTTCTCACTTAATTAGTTGACTAGTATTTTTATTGAATAATAGTTTAAAAAATAAAGTTGAAAATAATAAGAAAAAACAACAGGAGCTAACACACTTGTAGCCTAAAATCTCATTCTCAAAAAATATTACAACGAAAACTTAAGCAGTTATACGTGTAAATAGCATCTTTGCTTTATATTAAAGTGAGTACTACAAATTAAGTTAAGAATCAAACCCACGACTATTTAGAGTTAAATCTACAAAAACACAATATTTTAACCTAAAAAAAAAAGAAATGTTAAAAAATCTTTTATTCCATTGAGAAAAATGGAAACGGCTGCGTTATTATTATTTAACCTTCTAATTTGCATCGAACACGGCGTAGGAATCGAGCCATTTTTCTTTTTTCGTTAAAAAGATTACTTCCTTTTCAATTTATTTTTAATAGAGAGGATACGACATGTTTAGAATATTATATGTAACACGAGAGGTCGTTGTGGCGCAGTGACAGACAAAATCCGATGTTCAGTTCTCACATTCAGCACGCAATGATTAAAATTTTTTAAATAGCTGATATATTTAAATCAGCTTCACGCTGTATACCGCACGCAGCAGGGTAGGCAGAGGGAACTTAGTGTGAAGACACTCCGTTCCCCACTTTCCGTCGGATCATGGAGGCATTGCGTGTTGAATGGCGAAACTCAACGCCACGCTGAGTCAACCGAGCAGAGAGTAAACAAAAATTCTCTAAGGATCGAACCTACAACCGTCGTGTTTCATTTATTACATAAATTCAACAAATCATTCTCTTAGACACTAAAATCACATACATAACGCCATTCGAGCGTTGACCGTTAAAATAATTCATAGTGTAACACCATAATCATGTAGCGGCTATTAAACAGCAATTTAACTTATCTAATGTATAGATTAAATTTATATATTAATACGATAAAGCGTTATTAGTTGTAGATTCGACTGAATATTAATCATGCGAAATGTAAATTATATTGTATGTTAATATAACCGACAGTGTCTAAATGGGTTATGTGTTTGATACATATTTTAATAATTGGAAGTTCGTGGCGTTGAGTTACGCCATTTACAGTGTCTCGAATTTGGAAAGAAAGCGGAGAACGGAGTGTTTTAATACTAGGTCTACCGACTAACTGTCGTGTAGGTACATATTATAATTCCAATCTTAACCCAAATATCACTAACCATTATTTAAAAAAATAAATAAAAAAATAAAACAACCGAGGCGCATCACTATCCATTCACCTGGATAATTTGAAGAGTCCTTTAGAACTCTTAGCATCGCCTCATTCAACTATCACATTCTTTTTGCCGTTTAGTTCCCTTGTCAGTCGTATCGTGTTGCATTAACGTAGTCTGTAGTCGAGGCACTTGAGAAAAATCTTTGAAATACTGGACGCTGTTCTTATCCTTTAAATTATTGGAAAGATTACTGTTATATTCTTAAAATACAAACAAATCACACCACCAATTCTAACCTAGTCTCTTACACTCACTTCCAAAGCAAAAGTTTACATCACTATTACTAATCATTACTAAAAAAATACAAAAACAAAAAAACCAAAGCACATCACTATCCATTCACCTGGATAATTTGAAGAGTCCTCTAGAACTCTTAGCACCGCCTCATTCAAATATCACATTCTTTTTGCCGTTTAGTTCTCTTGGCAGGCGTATCGTGTAACATTATCGCATACACTGTAGGTACTCTGAAGTCGGGGCACTTGAGAAAAATCTTTGCTGTACTGGATGCTGTATCCTTTTGAGACGAGCAACAAGTTTTTAAAAAAGAAACCGGTCAAGTGCGAGTCGGTCTCGCCTACCGAGGGTTCTATACTAATTGCGTATATTGTAATTGCATTGATTGAGAACGTTAGTGAGTTGCTATTTTCTGTGCTCCAAATGATATTTGACATTAACCATCCTTCAGATTCACGCGATTTTTTGATGTGTAATTTTGCCAGACAGATGAATACCAAAGTGAACCTATCAGGGTTCCGTTTCTTTCATTTGAGGTAGGGAACCATAAAAACGGCTTTTGAGCTATTACACCCTCGTCGTGTCTTGGGCTTTTTTACGTGAATATGTACTTTAAGTTTACGCTTTGAGCTCTAGACAAATACATACCAGCTTTGTAACGGCGTTTCGTTGCTAAACGGATACGTTGGAACGGAAGTACTGATATTTTCTTTCATTATAGTTACACTGTAAGAGGTTTTGTGAATCAGATTTTCTCTTTTGTTCTGAGAAGTTGTTCATAATTTTCATTGTTTTTATTTTCACATGTTTCCTACAACTTCATTCAAAATTCACTTCTTTTTCCACTATTTACACAAGCAATTAAGGGTTGGGTGGATTAAAACTAAGACATGGACTACGGTGTCCGGATTTTTGTACGTACTTTAACAATAAAGGATTTTTGTTGCATGACTCCACCATGCTCCACATCAATAGTGTTGGCAGATTTAATATTCATAAGGTAAGTAATTCAAAGTATAGATACATTTGATTTCTCTTATTTTAAAGAAGCGTATAAATCTGAATGCAGTTTTTTCAAATGTAAGTAAACATAAGTGTATGAAAGATATACTTTTGGAGATCTTTCACGCACTCTCTCAAAATCTTTTATCTTATCTAATACTCAAAACAAAGGAGTACAGGCCGCCCTCCAACCAGGTGGACCGACGACCTTAAGAAGACAGCGGGAAACCGCTGGATTCAAAGGGCGCAGGACCGGACGGAGTGGCGAGCATTGGGGGAGGCCTATGTCCAGCAGTGGACCTTAAAAGGCTGATGGATGGATACTCAAAACAAAAACATTTGAGCTGTCGTAGTGCAGCATCACACTGTTTATTGTAATCGCGACGGTCGCAAATTCAATTCCCACTCAAGAGAATGAAGTATTATTCTCGCTTCGATAACCACATAAAGCGCGGCATTGAGTTGCGTGACTCGAGGTTAAGAAAATTAGGCGGAGAGTGGAAAAGGGACTGTCTGAGCACTAGGTGAGAAAAAACAAACGTTATCAATAAATTCCATGAACAATGCACTTAACCGTTAGCCGCAACAAAATAGATAAACTATGCAAAAATCTCAAACACAATCTCATGCTAAACTTGAGACGGGCACAATACAAAGAATCCAAATGGAATCTAGACGTACAGCGCTCTTTGGTCTAGAAAAATATCCCCATGCTAGGACATGCTGAGATTTAAAATATTCCTAGTGGAACCTTAGAAATTTGCGTTCAGAATATTTTTATTATAATTCTTGACTTTTGGTATAAAAATACCTAGGAACAGATTGGGAAATATTTCTATTTGGTGGTCATACGAGTAGATTCAAATCTGATATGAACAAAAAGATGAAATACTAAAAAAAATGGATTCCATCATCAATACAATGCAAACGTTAAAATATTAAAACTGTGCTTCTAATAATGCAATATTGTTTAAATCTAACATTGCATTACCCTACTCTAAATTTTTTATAATTTTTTAGCGATCTTTTTTTGTGGATACAGATACTTCTGTATGAAGTGATTTCACATTAGAACATCTGAAAGATAAGTGTTTTTTAATTGATTTTTATTTATCGATTGTTATTTGATAACTGCTTAGTGCTGCTGCGCAAATGTCTGTACCTGTATATATATTCTGGCGTATCAGGTATTTTCAGGAACAGTTTAAAACTTACATCCACTGTGGATTCGATTCCCGTTGGGGAGAATGAGTTATTTTCATTTCCTCGCTTTGGTAACCAAGAAAACGCGCGGCGTTAAATTCCGTCAATAGGTTCCCTCAGCCTACTCTACTATATGGGGGGGCATAGCGTGAAGTTTAAAGAAACGTAACCTTTAAAAACCGGTTCAAAACGGTATTTAAACCGGTACACTTTCATTATAAATGTTAATCATATCTTTAGGTTAACTTGAATTTTCTCGGTACGTGACATTTAGATGGCTATCGGTTATTTCATTTCAAACTGGATTATATCAAAGGCTTTCCAAAATTAACCTTTTCAAAAGATATTAATTACAACGGTTATAATACGATTTTTTATATAACACGACTTTTAATGAAATTGAGCTTTCAATGAATGCGATAGTTGGTGGTTTGGTTCATACAGTAAGGTATTTCAGTTAATCTACATAATAATGTGTATATTGTAAAATCGTTCCATAGACATCATGCAGCGTCGGGTTACGCTACTAAACAAGTATTTTTGACATTGAATAAGCTAAAAAGACTAAAATATTTTATAGCTCCCTAATGTCCTCCAAACCGTAAAAAAAAATGGCATAAGTTCATTTTTGAACTTTAAAGTCAAAAACTTGTTATATGCTACTTCCATAGTTGAAATGTTGTTGAAAACATACAAAAATTTCAACTTTCAAGGAACCAACTTGAAGGAAACATAGCCACGGGTCTAGACTCTAAATATAGGTCATAATACCATTTAACCTATTTTAATAAGCTTATCTCGATGCAACTTTTATTATTTCTCTTAAGATAAGCAGAGAATCTGAGTTCACAGCGTTTATTGTTCGAGTCATATCGAGAATCGTAAAATTGTATTAAGTCGATAAAAAGATCGTAATATGCTACCGTATGCCCGTAAGTGCAGTGATTTGGTACAGTCAGCTGCGAAATTTCTGTGTAATAGATATTCAATTTATGACTTAAAATATAGGATAGTTTACATATTGATGTCTCTTGGTGATTGCACCAGTGTCATTGTATGACTGTAAGCACGATGATGTAAGACAATCATCATCATTATCACCATCAGATTTGATGTCCACTCAGGGAGGGTCTCTTATATTTAAATTATTTTAATTTCGTCGCTCTAGTAGACGACGTAACGTGGCGTTGAGTTTCGCCAAACAATACAAAATGTCTGGAATTTAAACGAACACTAAAAACTTTTGAACAAAATCCAACTGACCAACCATCATATTCTTATATTTTTACATAAAAATAATAATTTATTTTAAAATAAAATAAATTCATTTAAATATGAAACTCACTGTACACAAGTCATGTGTAAACTTTTCCAATTTAACCAGTCCGCTCAGTGATAGAAGTGCTGAAAAATTTTCAGTTATTGTTGACCTAGTTACGAAATTTATAAAATTATAGTTATTTTTCAAAAACTTTTATCATCTTCAATCGTTTTTCGTGTTCGTATTAACTTTAATGGTTTATAGAGATGAAACAGAAAAGAATAAATTGATGGGTTATTTAACTTCCCGCAGCATCCCGCATATCGCAGCACTTAGTGTTAAGACATTCCGTTACCCGTTAGCACTGCCCAATCAAGACATTGCGTGTTAAGTTATCATCATGAAACTTGGCAGGTTATACCTACGTAGCGAACGTAACAATTTGATATCGCCGTGCTGGTCTGATGATAGAGCTAGAATCTGTGAAACTCTTCAGAAATAACTAGTAAGTCACTGGAGTTTATGTTCATGCAATTTTAAGCTCCGAGTTCATTCTAGGTATACCACTTGTTTATTTATTACATTGTAAAGTTTTGAATTCATGTTAGGCTTATTATGAGATGATATATTACGAAAATCTCTAACAAGAAAACTTATAACCACCGCATTTTTAAGGAAATATAGTACAACTCAAGTAGCTAAAGTAGGTACTTATGTAGATATGTATACAGAGTTCAAATCCGTATAAGTTCCAATTTATTTTAGTTAAAGTTAATTTTAAAAGGAAAACCTATTGTTAAGATAGTTAGTTTCCTTTTCTTTGACTGTGCAACGCAAAGGAGGGTATTGTGTTTATCAGTTTAGTCAGCTTCAAAATTTTTGATGATTCTTACGTCAATCGACTTGTCCTAGCCTTGCGACAGAATATGTAAATGCAGACAAAGCAGGTGCACCTAAGCAATATAATAACAGAGAAAGGAGAAACTAGTCACTAAAATTATAAACAATCAAATCACCTTATACTTTCATATACCTACAATACAATCGTTTGAACGTAATAAACTGTAGAAGCGTATGCGTGTTGCTAACGGCTTATAAAATGTTTATAGCTTATATTCTTACTTTACTGCACGATTTATGTACTGTCCCCATAGTTATTTGCTATAACGCAACCTATTTTTGGCAATTTTATGGTGACAAGATGGTTTTATCTATATACTAGCATTTTACTTGCGGCTTTTACCGCGTGATAAAAGGAAATAACTATTAGTAGTTTTTTTTTGTTTCACGCTGTATCCCGCATATAGCAGAGTAGTACCACTTAAGACACTTCGTTTCCATTAAGACATTTTCGTGACACTTTCCGTCGAATTCTGGATTGCGTGTTGAGTGGCGGAACTTAACCTCACTACCGATAAGCTAAGCTAATAAACTTTTTTCATATTATTGAATTTAAAGGAAATTAGTGACGCAGAGTGCGAGAAGAGAGAGATATCCTTATGATATGCTCTTATAATAAGAGAATATATCATAAGGCACAATCGTATTGTGATTAATATTAAAAAAAGACAACTATCTATAACAAAAAATAATGACAGTCTTTATTGCCATAACGTGACCTATTTTTTGAGATTTTATGGTGACAAGATGGCGTTTCATAGATATGTATGGTGTATGAAATAGTTATAGTAAGTTTTTATTAACAAAAGTGCCCAAAACATAAACTTATTCATCTAAACGCTGTATTCCGCATATAGCAAAGTGAACAGTGGGTAACTAGTGTTAAGACACTCCGTTCCTGATACTATGTGCAATTTTCGACACAGCGGGTTGAGTTGCGAAACTCCACGCCACGATTGATCTTATTAACAGAGCGCGAATATTAAAATGTGTAACTCAGTCCCGCGAGTTGGAATCCTATTGGTACATAACAAAAACACATATGTATATGCAAAAACATAATTCACCTTACATTATTAATTAAAACATAATCTTAGCGAAGGCAAAGTAAATGATAAAAGCTTTGTAATGGGCGCAGCGCGCTGTACCCGCCGGCGCGGCTACAAAGGTACTGTTGACATTTGGACTTGGTGTGTACTCTAAAACAGGTGAGAGAGCGATTTTGTGGTGTCAATTGTAGTAGTAGGTTCAATTACTAATGAAAAGATAGTGGTTTCTAAATTTAGAATGAAAACAAAAATTAAATGTGGAATGTATTAAGAAAATATTTCATATTTTATTTTACTTTTTACTGTGACTAGCTCTTATCTGTGGCTTCAAGCGCGTGGTCAAACTGATATGATAATACGTAGACAAATAGAAATAACTAAGAATCAACAATGTGCTCAAATCAAAGCAGAGGTAACTGAGCGCTAATCTCATTTAACGAAACAAGCTTCAGCTTTATAATATTTATAAAGATAGATCGCTATAACAAGAAAAACTATTACGAAATCGTTTAATTCTATAACAAGA
Organism: Heliconius melpomene melpomene; assembly: GCA_000313835.2. Classification (NCBI taxonomy): domain Eukaryota; kingdom Metazoa; phylum Arthropoda; class Insecta; order Lepidoptera; family Nymphalidae; genus Heliconius; species Heliconius melpomene. The sequence goes on from HE670120.1 coordinate 10,202, forward strand.
TGGCAATCATTATAATATATTCCTAGAGCCCGTGTAATAGTCGTTCGAATTTAATAATAAAACGTAAACGTATACTTTATATCTGTTTATTGTATAATCATGTATGTTAGGATAGCTGTTAAAGCATATATCGCCTAAGCATTAATTTTTATATCACTAGACTTTTTTTGTATTGCTTGAAGATGTATTCCGCATAAAGCAAGGTAAGCAAGGCATAGGAAGAGTTCACCAATACAACACTCAATTTTCTAAACCTGACATAACAACTAACGAAACTCAGAGCCGGACTTTCTCTTGTTACCAGATCAAGGAAACGAAGATAACTCATTCACCCGAGTGGAAATCGAACTCCCAACCGCCACGTTTAAAGGCATGACCTTTATGTTCTAATATACATACAACATATTATGCTATAATCTATAACAATTTAATAAACTACACAAAATCATACACCAACTTCCCGCTCAACACTTGTACCACACACGGGCGACCCATATCATTTTTGAGCGGTACACAAACTGGATGTAGTGTTGTGTGTCATCGAGATGCCATTTCAGATGAACTAACGCTTTGTATAGCGTGCCTTTAGGCGAGAGTAAATACGTGACCGCGTCCCTCGGCCGGGAATGGAACCCACTGCCTGCGGGATAAAGGCGGGGAAAATTACTGAAGAGTGAAATTTAATTTTAAGATTGATATGCAGAATATGATACTGGCATATGTTTAAAGTAGTCATGGATTCAAATTTAGCTAATAAGTTCTTGAACATGACAAACCGTCAGATCATCGATATAGGTTATATATTAATTTCCTTTTCCAGTAACAAGACAAACCGCGGCATTGATTGAGTTCCGCCACTCAACGGCCATTGTCTCGAAAATTGGTCTCGATTTTTTTCTTAAATAAACTTCCTATGTTTTCTATAATTACACATTATTCTTTTTTCTGAACTTTTAGAAAAAAAAATCCAAGTGTTTTTATAATTTTTTCACGCTGTAAATTTTTTCCCGCAAGTAGTTACACTCTTGTATGAAGATCTTGGATAACTTCATGTACCTAATTTCAAATCCCGTGTATTAAGTATATATTGTAATTTATATTTTTAATGCTTGATTTGTATGCAAAATTATATTTATTATGCATTTGTTTCTTACAAAATGTTGCGGTTATTCAATTCATCGTTTAGCTTGTGGTTATGAATGAAAATATAATAGTCATCGTTTTCTCAGTAGGTACCTAACCTACATGGGTACTTATACTATATTACTATTATTGTCTAGACTCTAAAATAACTCAAATACCTACACTAATGCGATGGAGTGTTACAATGAGATAATTCTTAAAGAATATAATTTTTGTGAATTCAAATCCACCAATTAGAAGATGGTTTAACTTGTGTGAGAAAAAAAAACTAAAATATAATAAAAATATTAATACTTATATAATTATTTTTAACTGGTTATACTCGCAGTTTCACGCTTTTTACCACCGTATGGCAGGGAAAATCCAGAGTCAAGAAACTCTGTCCTCCTCTTTACATCCATTAAAGAAATTAAATACGTGTTGATTGGCAGAACTCAACCCTATTAGGAATCAAACCCACAACTCACAGATCCAGCTCTACTGTGCACCTTCCGTTCTAGTAAAGCTTTAAGAGTTACATACATACAACAAACATACATACATCAACATCCTCACTGCCCTCAAGTATCGCTCCAGTCAACACTCGAGCACAATCACGGTCCTCTGGCTAATCGTCCCTACTCCCTAATATCTGCATTTAACTGCATGTTACCCAACTTACGGTTAAATTGCACAGTCCACGTCGGTTAACGGAGCGTCGTCAGTTAACTTACTTGTGACTAATAGTTAAATTTCAATGTAATAGTTAACTATTAAATGTTCGAGATCCACTTCCTTTTTTTTGAATTTTTTTTTATTTGAATTTGCTACTTTAAAAGAAACTGAACTGAAACTGAGATCTGTGTAAGAAAGTGGCTGAACTCTATGTTTTATATCACTTCTAGTTTAGTCAATTTTTTTTAAGTGTGCAACAATGACACATTTGCAGTTCGCATTTTTTAATATTTTGCTATCAATATGTTATCAAAGTTTGTAGTCTACGCGCACATGGACATTTGTACCTAGATTTAAAAAAAACAATAAAAAAAGCAATTACGTCAATGTCATCAGGTGACATGGTGACATTGAGTGTTAAAATCAATTCAATTGTAGGGTCGGTCGGTGTATAGTGAGATAAAAGGCAGAACACTAAATAATAAAAAACTTAATATTTCCATAAAGTATCTATAGATACGATATAACGAAAGAATATTATTCCCTTAACTGGGAATCGAAACCATAACCGTACCGTTCACAGATTCTGTGTCGCTGCACCACAACTACCTCAGTCAACCAGTTACATTACATGAAAATAAACTGTAATTTATTAAGCACTTTAACATTGCTTATTTTAGTAAGCGACCGTTTCTTATTAATATTATATTAATGTAGAAAACGTCAAGAAAAGCATGAAAATAAACAATTGTTTTGTTTAGACAAATATAAAATAAATTATTTGAGAGCAATGGATTTTAACAACGTCACGTAGCGTTGAGAAAACAACTGAGATTGAAATTGAATACGGTTTTGATATATATTTAGGTGTATAGGGAGTGACACCATTGTGGCACTGTGGGACAGTGTTTGAGTTTAACTTGACGGTCGTGGGTTCGATCTGCACTCGGGAGAAATATTTATACTGTAATAATTGATGATTATTTCTGCATTTTTTAAGTAAGCGGAGTGTCTCGTTAGTGCTGTATTATGCGGGAGATACAGTCAGAAATCACAGATCATAAATTATACTTAGTCAATCGACTAAGTATAATTTATGATTAACTAATTTTGATGATAATTCAGAATTAGCTTAATTTTATTTTATAATCATTTTATTCTAAATAGAGACTAGGATTTTAATAAAATTTGATACATTTTTTTTAGCATATAAACTAGACAGAAAAATATAATGCGTTTTTTACCTAAACTACTTGTTTAACTAACTATAAATAACTTTTATAACTATCCAATAGCACCACTCTCTGGACTCTCAAAGTAAACACAAACAAAACCGCGAGCTGAGGCTAGGCTAGTTAGTTATAACCGAACTAAATAAACATCCAGATAATATTACGACCCAGTTGCAGAGCCATCTTTACAAACGCAAACTCCATTCCGTTTCACCTAACAGGCTAATACTAATCAATAATTTCGACATAGATTGGGAAATGAGTGAAATCACGTGCAAATCTGCATATTGATAATGGTAATACAGTGATTGCGTTTTAAATCGAAATGTGTGCGATGATGGTCGCCGGTTCGATTCTGTTAAGGCAAAGTTCATACTTTTTATTTAAATGTAGATTTGACAACGTGCCGCAGCGAGACTGTAAACGGAGAGATGACTGTGGTTTCGATCATACTCCGGGCGAAATGCAAGGATATCATTTCACGGATCTGGCAAAGGAGAACAGAGTGTTTTAACACTGTATCCTCTCTGCTTACATTGCTATGTGCAAAAAGGAAAACATGAAGCCTAAAAAAATATAAACGAAATTTTAAGGCGATTTTACCACATCACGTTGTACTGTCACAGGTTGTACTGTCGAAATCTTCGTAAAAATTATTAAAATCGATTTTTCCGTAGATTAGACGTTGATAGAGTGAAGCTAAAAAAGCTTCCTTTGCAGTCGGTTAAAAAAAACCCTAAGTTGAAAAAATATCGTAGCCTCTCCATCAATAGACAAGTCCTAGTAATACCTACTTTGATAATTTTCTAACTAGACGTATAATTAACCTATTTACCTATTACCAACAAAACGTGTTTAATTTCCCACAAACATTTGTTTTGTACTATATCTATAGTAAGTATACAGACATACATCTCGAGGCAGTCGTGACGCAGTGTGATAGGGACTTACTGTAAACGCGACGGTTGTGGGTACGATTCTTACTCGGAGAATGATTTTTTTTTCCTCGTCCTGGAAGAAAGATATCTCGAAAGTTGGGCGGTGCGTGGGGAACACGAGGTTCCCCCTGCTTACCCTGCTGTATGCGGAATACAGTATGAAGCTAAAATACATTAAAAATATAGTTGTAGAATAAAGGTTAAACAATTATCCACCTTTTAAACTTGGCAATCTTAAATTCAGTTTAAAATTTACTTAACTTTAGAAATTTACATTCACTCAGTATTCTATTTAAGCTGCTCTCTTATCTCGATATTTAATTTTCCAATATAAAATACGTGGTGGATTTTTTCCCATTTCAATCGTATATATCGTGGAAAAGTTAGATTTAAAACTAACAGATTTACAAACGACGAATAATAAAGATAACAAAGTAGCGTCTGACTGTTAAGGCAGTGGGTGTGGTGGGTCGGTGCCCAATCAGAGGAATAAGTTACTTTTATTTTACCGCTCTAGTAATAGTAAAACGGAGAAAGCGGAGAGCAGATCCTTATGGCAATAGGCTCTTTTGCTGACGATTGTGGATTCATTTTATTTTCACGGTATGTTCACTAGATGTAGTATAAATAAGAATAATTGGTGAACTAAACTAAACTATAAATGTTTAAGTTATTCCATATATTTTTTTTACATTAACCCAGCGGCACATCATCTGAAGATTTATTTATTACCATTGCCTCGAACTGGTTACAGAACAGGGCGCGGCGTGTGTTATTACTAGATTCTGCCTACCCTACTGTATGCGGGATACAGCGAGAAGTGAAAAAATAACCAACCGTTTATCCACCTGTTGATCAAACAATACTCGTAATGGACAGACGGACACACGACACCTCTATACAATGGTTTCCTGGTTAAAGTTAAAACGTTTTAATAGTTATACATACACAGACGTACATACATATAATATAAGAAGGCGTGCCTTCCTTCATAATTCCGAGAAGTTTTATTTTGACTCGAACGCGATACTTTTAAAAACAAAGCGCGATGTCAAAGAAACTTAATACATTAATGCATTCCAACTACTGTAGTCCGTAACTGTACAGCATCGGGTTATGAAAATAAAAATCTATTGTGGTACCGTTGCGATTGATGTCTATAAATGAACGCGATGGTCGTGGCTTCAATCCTAGTTGGGGAAGAATAATTAGTACCTAATCAAACTATACTGAGAAGTTTGTTTTGACTTTAGATCAACGTACTCATCTCAGGAACTAAATTAGAACGGAGTCTATTAACACTAAGTTCCCAGGTTCTCTCTGCCTACCCTGCTATAAGCGGGATACAACGTGTAACTATAAGAAAATTAAATTAAAAACTTCGAAAAACATGGCATTAATTTTATATTAATTCTTCAATGTAACTCATTGTACCAATTACAGTTACCTCGGATTCTTAGAGTTTGTCATACTCATATATCATACACAAGTCTTAGTTTGCCTACGGTAGTGAAGCCGCAGGTAATTTGAAATATGTTTTAGTTAATATAATCTGAAATAATAATTATTTAATATATTTCAATTCCCCTTAAACATATTGGTATGTTACTACATTCTTAATTTTCAACATATTCCAAACAATTCATAGCGATTGGCATAACCTAACCTAACATACCTACATATTTCTCCTTATTTAGATTCGAACCAACAACCACAGTCACCACAGCAGCATAGAGAAACGAATTGTAACAGCATAATATAAAACAATCAAATTAAAATACCATAATTCGTTCACACCCTTCAGTAAACCTACCTACTGTAAAACACAAAAGTATGTAAAACGAAGCGGCTATAATGAGACCGGGCGGACACTTTAAAAAACCGCGCCAACTATGAAAAATAGTATAAAGCGAAAATGTGACTGACAGATCTATAAACGGGAGAGCTCAAGTCAGGAGCGTCGTGAAAGGCTGAAGTTGTTTTTTTGTGAAGCTATAAATAAAAAATAGTACTATTTAAAGTATAATATTAGTTTTTGGAAATGCAATAACTAAATGAATAAAATAAGCTGACCGCAGGGGGAATCTAGAGAACCAAGACACATACGTCCTCTACCGACAGGCGGTTGAGTGTCGTGTTGAGTAGCGGAACTCTACACCGTGCAAATATTTCTTATATTGGAGACGATTATTTTTCTGTAGAACCACTACTTTCACACTCTCTTTAATTTTTTAAATAAGTAGCGGTCTAAAGTGCAGGCACGTATATAACCTATAAACGAAAACGTTTTCAGTATCAAAAAACATCAGTGAAAATGGAATCCTCCACTCTAAAGTGGAATTCTACTCCAACCAACCACCACCAATTAAATACCTACAGATACCAATGTCTTAACTATATATTTTTTATAAACTATAAAAAGTTCAATCAAAATCGGCCCGCCATTCAAACAAAGCTTAGCTTAGCTCAAGTTCATCCCAAGTGGCATGAGAAAAAGAAAAGAAAACAATAACCCACTTACGTGTTAACAGCGAACGCCGGAGATTCAGTTCGATAGATGTCAGTGCGTGGGCGTCGAGTCAAAGGTCACTTATGATGTTTTTATACTGTACGACTTTTTTGTCGTTATTGAATATAACGATAGCTCTATGATAATAATTATGTATAAGAAATTAATAGCATATAATTTCTACCTTTAAGTACAGTAATAAAGGATGTCGATTAATATTTATTTAGAAACATAAACGGTTCGTTTAAATAAATCACGTAGCTATATTACTACAGATATAAAATCTAGGACAACCGTCTACCGTTTTACTATTTAAAATTACAAAAAATAAGTAACAATAGTAAAATATGGTGTCGTGCTTAGACAATATGGTATCGGATTGAATATTCAATTCTTTACCAAAGGAATGGACATATTTAACTCATATTCACTTTGGTCTAGTAAAACAAAGTGCGGCTCAGTGCACCTCAACCCTGTTTAAGCAATATCTACAAAATGGGACGAAATTACTAAAACAGAGAACATTAACACTTCACTCTCTCTCATCTACGAAAGCTATGAAAATTTAAAAATATACATACAATAAAGTATTACCGTCTGTTACAGCCTTATTTCGTAAGCGGGTCGTTTCTGCGGCTAGATAAAAAGGTCTCACGAGTTAAGATTACGGGTTTGTTTACTTATTATTATAATAAGCAAAGGATTATCAAAGTTAAATAATTTTATTCAAAATAAGAAGTGACATGCCTCCATCAAATAATTTACCACCGGTTTACGACAGCACGAGGCCAGTCGTGGCACAGGGGCACAAGTGTGTGACTGTAAACGCGACTCGTTGTAGGTTCGATCCCCAGGGAATGAAATATTTATTTAAATTTATTTTCATTTCTTCGCGGCATTGAGTTCCGCTACACAATATGGATTGCCCCCAGAGTTCGGCAGAAAGTGGTAAACAGAGTATTTTAACAGTAGGTTCTGCACACCACAGGGTAGGTTGCCTACCCTGTTGTGTGCAGGATGTGTGTGTAAGAAGTGTGAACCTGATTTTATTATTACAAAAAAAAGTCAGCAGAAGGATACATTGATTGCTGTGTGATATTCAATATGTATATTTGTAATCAGTTTTGTAATTAATTATTTGATGTAGAATAAGGAGTATTTTATTTTTATTGAAGGATGTAAGCATTATATCTAAATATTTTAGTAAAAGTATAACATAAATATAACACAAAGAAAAATAGGATGTGGATATAAAAACAATCTAATAAATTAGAGTTCAAGAAAACTTATAGTAACAAAATCTATTATTAAATTATAAAAAAAATCCTATTTTCCACCTGCTTAGCACTACAATATGTGTTGAGTGACAAAACTCACCATTGCACTTTGAGTACCAGTGCTGGAAGAAGAAAACAATTTATTTCATCTAGAGTAGATTGAACCCGCAAACAAAGTATTTATTTATGTTGTTCCACTGTACAACAATGGCCTCTAACAAACAGTGACTCATGTCAATAAATTTTATTTGGAGGCTACAAATATTTTTATCATTGAAGGATGGAAGGAAGGAATGATGTAATTGTCAATATTTAACAACTTTTATCAAAAAAAAATCAAGGTTATTTGATAAATTATATTCTTTAAATAATCACAATAAAATTAACTTCATTATAATAGAAATATTTTTTAGATTCTTAATGTTTCTGAAAATGTATAAGAACTAGTGTTAAGACACTCCGTTTCCCTATGCACGGCACAATTTTTGAGACATTATATTAGTCATGGAACTCAATGCACTTTAATGAATGCAATTTAAAGATAATTCTTCTTGTTATCAGAGCAAGCAAATGTAAATAATGCACTCCCCTGAGTGTGAATCAAACTCACAACCATCTCATTTACACTAAGACACTGTGTCACAATAGCCTAATACAAACATAAAAGGATATAATAACCTATTCTAAATTCTAGTTCTAGTTGGCTGCATATATAGAAATGTAGGTAACATAATATAATGTGAAAACCTGTTTTCAATACAAGTTTCCAAAGAAGGCATACTTTCAACAACATAATGTGCAATAAAATTTTATGTTAAAATGCATTATACAGAATACTTATATATTTTTTTAAATATGATTTTAATGAACTAATCAGATAAAAGAGATTGGCTGTACAATCAATAACATCTTTTTTGGAAAATTTTTGATTGCCTGATTTTAGACAGAATGCAATTTTGTTTATCTATCTATCTCTACTACAATAAGTCTAGAAAAGAAAGGCGAAACGGTGGAGAATATAGTAATTAATGCCACTACGATCATCAGTAGACTCTCTACAATTACAATCGTAAAATGGATAAAAAAAACGAGAATTAAACATTATCACGATTCTAATCACATTAATAAACAATAAAAACGTAACAATAAATATAATAAAACATTATCTAACATCAATATCGGAATATCGAAAAAAGGTTTACACTATTGTTATAATATAAATAGTTAATAATCTACGGCCATTTATTATCTGTTTTATTATATTATAAGTATATATTCTGTCAAATGTCAAACAAACAATGGTAGATTTTTAGCACTGATAAAAAAGTATAATCACGCGATACTAAAGATATGTATCATCGTTTTTATTATTACAGCAATTGCTATGATTTTGTATGCAGGTCAGACATTGTTTAATTATTCAACGTTCGGGTAACAAAAGTTATAATTATATTTCTAAATTATTAATTAGGTGACAATTTGAATTTGTTATCAAGATAAATACAATAAATAGCTTCCTGCGTATATGAGGGTACTTAGTGTTAAGACACTCCGTTCTGCAGTTCCGAATTTTCGAGACATTGCGTGTTGTGTGGCGGAAATGAAAATAATTCATTACTCCGAGTAGGAATCGAACCCATCGTGGCGATTACAGACATAACATAAAACTATATATAAAAAGAGAATGTAAATAGATAACTGTTTGTTTACTAACCTTTTTTAGATTCGCCAATGTTCCTTTACAATAAATAAAATCACATCACAATTTAAAATATGATTTATATTTAATAAAAAACACAAGTGGGAAAATCTGAAATGGTTTTTATACCGGTACTGTTGAACCGATTTTATGAAACTATGGAGAGAAAATATGCATTTTTTATTATCTCCTATTGATTTTGTGAATGCCACTACTCAACGGTGTTAAGCAACGGTAGTCTAGCAAAACAGGTTTTGTTTTACAATAATATCAAACACTCACTAAGTAATTTCATTAATAACAACTAAAAAATCGATTTCACAAGGTACACGACGATTTAAACAGAAGACTGCCGCAGCGTGTTAAATACATTGTTTTATAACTAACACGTTGTATTAGCACGGAATAATTAATAAAGTAGTTAATCAACAATTCTATAATGATAATAGAGGTATTAAATATATTTTTCGTATCATTTTTATAATACAAAGGTTGAAAACAAAGTGTGTAAAAAACACGACCGACGCTTAGCAAGATCGCGATGACACTAAACTTGATATAGATGTCGCGCTGCTCGCGGCCATTTTGGAAAATGGCGGTCGTGCGTCAAAAACATACAAACTAATTTGAATCTTATTACATATATATAATGTACAAATTCTTTTAAATATAAGACTCTTTTAAAAACTATTCGATCGTATAATGCGACTGATTTAAAAATCAGTTAGAATTACTAATTGTATTGGATATTGTTGGTATATATATTTATTAGGGTAATATATATTCCATCTCGCTCCCTTGAATGTAATCTACCAAATATATACTTTTTTCTACGCTTGCGCAGTTTTGAAGTATTTTTGAAAATAACTTTATTTATTGTTTATTAAATTTATACACGGAGTGTCTTGACATCACGTCCACTGTACCTACTCTGATATAAGCGGAATAAAGCGTATTTTTTTTTGACGATTAAAGTAAAAATCAGCTTCACGCTGTATACTCACACAGCAGGGTAGGCAGAAGGAACCTAGTGTTAAGACACTCCGTTACCCACTTTCACACTGGAGACATTGCGTATTGAGTGGCCAAAGTCAACGCCGCTCTTTGCCTCGATACCAGAGCGAAGAAATGAAAATAAATATTTCATTTCCCCGAATGGGGATCGAACCCACAACACTCGCGCTGCAGTCACACCATTGTGCCGCTGCGTCACGAAGGCCTCTTCTTAAAGATAAAGCAAGAAATATTTTTGAAGGACAGGATTAAAATTTAATTATAACTTTTGGTAACTTTTTATCAACTTCAAGAGTAAATTGTTTGTTTTTGATATCAATCTATCACTAGACTATGTTAGTAAAGTTCTAATGATGTAAATTCTTATGTCATAAGATACTAAAGAACACTTTTTTGTTCAGCTTCACGCTGTACACGTAGTAGAGTAGGCACAGGGAACCTAGTGTTAGTTATGACACTCCGTTCGCCACTTTCCCCATTGTTTTTAGGCGTTACGTGTTGATTAACGATAACGGAATTCAACGCCGGGCTTTTGCCTTGGTGCCAGAGTGAACAAAATTAAAATATTATTAAATAATAATTCAGAAAGAAAATAGAAATCGAACCCGCAACTTGTGCCAATGTATTTAGACACTCAATTTGTCTTTCCTCTTTCAACTATCTGTCTCTTTCTAGCGGTTTTCCAGAGAGGGAGAATGATAATAATTAAGATGTAATCATTACCCCGAGTGGTAATAGAACTTCCACCAACAGCCATAGCGTTTTCAGTCAAACGCTATGGCCTCAATAATATTTAAGAACTAATACTGCCATCTTGTAAGAATATAGCTAATATATTTGGTGTTACCGTAACCATCTAAGTTTTACAGCCATAGAAGAAATATTAACATATTTAATTCATAGATGGCGTAACTACATTTTTTAATTAATAATAAAGTTTAATGATATTGATATAATGGTATTTAACGTAATATAATTAAAAATAAAATATAAATCAATATAAAAAATAAGTAATAAAATAAATAACTGCTATACAGCTATAACAAAAAATATATTATATTCTGATAAGTACATAAGTCAACATATATATATTTTTTTAGCTTTACACTGTATCTTGCACATAGTAGGGTAGGTAGGGGAACCTAGTGTAAGTATTTAATGGGAACGAATTATACTCCGTCCACATTAAGACACTTCCGTTACCCACTTTCCGCCGATTGCTGCATGCTTGAGTGACGGAACTGAAAACTGCGCTTTGCTTCGTTACTTTTACTAAAGCAAGAAAATGAAAATATTAAATATTTCATTTCCTCGAGTGGGCATTGAACCCACAATCTGTCGCGTTTACAGTCGCACACTTGTGCTCCTGCGCCACGACTGGCCTCGCATATCACTGGCCTCATCATCTTATTATTTATGAATTATGACGCCAAAGCTTTAAAATGTATATTTGGAACCGTTCTTATCAGCTGCCCTCCCCACCCTTCGGCCCTCCCCCTGTTTATACATCCATGAATGAAGGCCATTGAGACCAGTGCGGCACGGGGACACAAAGTGTGACTGTAAACGTTGAGGCTTCGATTCCCATTCAAGGAAATGAAATATTTAATATTTTAATTTTTTCGCTCTGGTTTCATAGCAAAGCGCAGCGTAGAGTTGCACCACTCAACACATAACACCTCCAGAATGCGGTGGAAAACGAGGAACAGAGTCTCTTAATATCAGGTTCCCTATGCCTACCTCACGACACCCGTGGATCGACTCAAACGATGGTACGAGCACTTTGACAAGGTGTTCCGCGTCTTAACCGCAATACGACCCTAATCCCCGTAAAATTACTCCAACTATTAGACATGGACACTTCCCTTCCAAGTAGAGAGGAAACCGAGCAGGCAATACTTTCCCTTAGAAAGGCAAAGCCTTGATCTTATAACAGATACAAAAACATCAGCTTCCGGATGACTGGAACAAAAGTGAGAATGAGATACCATGCTGTATATGGAATACAGTGTGATAAAAAAATGTATAAGGACGTGCTAAAACTTATTGCTATATATTGCTATATTGCTTATATTACTAACAGGATAGGAACACAAAATAATAATAGAATATATTGTTATCAAATATACCTACGTACATATATGGTATATGTATAGGGAAAATGTATTAAATATGTATTTCTTAGCATTAATATATTGTTATTTGTGAATGTTGTTTTACCAATGAAAAAGACAAAATGTTTAAGTTTTTGTGTTTTTTGTGTGGTCTATATATGAATATAATTGGTGAGTGGAAAATGTGTAACTTTTATTAAATTTGAGAATTCGGAAAGTACCTACATGGCATCGTTTCTAGCCAAGGGATAATAAAATTGACTACGCACCGTGTGTATGTTCTAATGGAATTTATACTCCTCTTTCTTTTTATGCGTAAAATAATAGCTTTGCTTTTGCTCGTATTTGGGTAGTGTATGAATTTATTTGTCCTGTATCAAACGTAAATTATTTTGAACTTCGCGATTCGAAACGCGATGTCTTAAATTGAAACGGATACGGATAGGCAGTGTCTTGAAACTACTGAAGCAATCCGAAATAACAATCCTTCAATCTGTTTAGTTATATACATAGATATTATATTAGAGTAACGCCAAGAATATCAAAGATTTGTATTGGTCATTTCTTCGCTCTGGTTTTTGCCTCGACGGCAAAGCGCTGCGTTGAGTTTCGCCACTCAACAACAAAGTGTCCTAGCAGGTTCCCTCTGCCTACCCTGCTGTGTGCGAGATACAATGTGAAGCTGATTTGTAATATGTCATCGTAATAAACATCACCAAAACACAAAAAAATGTCCTTACGGCAAAGCTGCGATAAAATTTATTAATTCCTATTTGCTTTAATTACAGCCACAGATGGCCTGGATACCCGTACGTATTATTTTTTATACATATTTTCATAATAAATTTTCCTAATATTCTCTTAGACGCCTTGTTCAAAATTTAAAATATTTTTAACTAGGTCACTATGACTATTACTTGTATTTTTTTAAACATAATAAGCAACATTCGACTGGCAATGGTGGTGGGATCGACCCATTTTGGTAAGCCAAGGTGTGGTGTTGAGTTTCACCATTGAACACACAATATCTCGAATTCGCGGAAAACAGAGAGCCGAGTGTCTTGACATTGCAGTCTCTTAAATTACTCTTACTATAGCTAATTAGAATTACGTTTTCGTCGATTCAGATTGATAATTGTTTTTATAGACTTTCTATTGTTTTTTCAGAAAAACTAATTTTGGAAGTAAATGGTAGAAGCATAGACGATGAAATTATAAAAACGAATAGTACCAGATTTGATATACGTTATAAAACAATTATTGCTGGAAGTAACTTGAATATCACTTGTAAGATTCATGGAAATGATTTAGAAGAGCCTTCTATTGTAATTAGGGAGGATAAGAAAATTGAAACTATTTTTCATTGTACAGGTAAAAAAGTAACAAAAAAAAACCTTTGTAATTTATCTAAATACATAATAGCTAATTATAATTATATTAGAAATCCCCGTCCCCTCCAGAATGAGTCACACCAATATATCAAAATATTACTATAAGAGCTACTTCTTAATATATCTAATATAAATAAAACAAAAAATAACATAAGTTATATTAGTTTTTGTTACATCGAAATCGGACCAGGATTTCTAAGCCGCCTTTTCTCTTCACAGCTTTTTTACTTTGGGTACCTTTAAGCTTAGTAGTTACGACGTTTGTAAAGTTCACTAAAAATATTTAGTAAATATTTAGTAGTATAAAATATTTATGTGTTTGTTATTGTGTGAGTGTGACTCATTATGTGGGCACTGATATATCAAAAACTACTGAACCAATTTTGATAAAATGTGTACTATTTTCTTGGTTGGAATATAATGAATTAAAATTAAAAGGAGCATCTGGATGTGTCTATCATTTTTGGAGAAATTTGAGAACGACATATAGCAAACTAGCGACCACCTTGCGGCTTCGCCCGCTTTTACTACTGGATTATTCATATAATGTATGTTTGCAAAGCACCTAAGATAATGTGAAAATTAATTAAACTCTGATGCAACCCGCATTTTCGTAGTTTCAATAAGGATTTTCCAATTGTTTTACTCGGCAAGGATTTTTTAGTAGGTACCGTAATTTTAAATCTGTGCTACTAATCTTTTCATGTACTTATTAAAATATATTTAAATGACTATTTTTAGATAGTTAAATGACTATTTTTAAACAGAAGAAATTATAAACAAAAGCCACCTACTAATAACTACTACAAAAAATATGAAATCAAATATATCGCGCTGAAATAATACATTCAACTCCAATTATCCAATACGTGCAAACGCATCTAAATCTTCGTTGCTATAGAGGCAGGCGGGTTTTTTTTTCGAGCTTGTGGTTAATGCTGAAGAGGGTATTCTGTCCCTGACGAAAAGCAAGCACTACGTGGCTGCCTGTCAGGAAAATTAAATAGAATGCATTGGCCGGGAATCGAACCCGGGCTGTCCGCGTGACAGGCGAGCATTCTACCACTGAACCACCGATGACTGCTCATGACGCGCTTGTATAAGCAAAACGTCGCGGGGCGCGTTTCGCAGCAAGGATGTTTTGATATTGTAACAACTTCTAAAGTACTTATTAAAATGAAAAATCAGTAAAAGACAGTTTTGATCTACATTAAATGGCCAACGTAACTAATATACTTATTTATATGCTGAGAGTAAGGGATAAGTGAAACTTGAGTCGGTACAGCTGATGAGTCAACGGCGTGATGTGTCAACAAATAAATGCGTTTTTCTCTAAAACTATTTGCAAGTGTAAACAGCAAATTTTATCTTCGTTTAACGTAGAAAATTAATAAAGTATTTTAAAGGATAAGGATTAATACCATTATGGAAAAATATCCCTCACAATAAAAAATATATTGAAATTACTATTTTTAGACAAAAATATGATCACTACACGTTGTCCTTAAAAGATAAAAATATGCTCTCGCGGACTTTTTTGTAGATCTTATTATAGGAACAATACTCCAGTACATTATTTTCATGTAGTACTTACCATTAGAGCAGCGCATGCGCGAAAGTGTCTCAACGGGTAGGACTTTAGACACATTTATGGTATTTATGTTAATTTACATAAGAATTTACAAATAATAAACTATACATAAACCTTCCCTGAGAAATACTCGACCTAATGGTGAAAACCGCATCAAAATCCGTTGGGTGGTTTAGAAGAAGAAGAGTTAGAAATTTCAGACAGACACGAAAAGCGACTTTGTTTTATAAGATATAGGATAGGATAGGATGTAGTAAGTAAACTAGTAAGCCTAAATAGATCATATATCTAGTGGCTTTTCCTTTGTTTTTATTAAATTACAATTGTCATCATCGGCCTAACCTTAATTTTATTGCGACGGTTATGGGTTCGATTCCCACTCAAAGCAAATTATGTAATATTCCCAAACAAACTCTATAATCTTTATTTAACCACAGAAGAATATCGGAACGGTCCTTGCAAGAGTATTTCCATACAAATCAATCCACCACCAGGAACAAAGGTAACATGCAAGACGAAGAGCACTAATAGAGCGTACAAATTTTATTTGGATCTCATTAACAAATTACGTAAGTATTAACATTCTAATAAATGATCTACAATAATCAAAATCGTACTTCATACTATAATGTTATAATTTTTTATTGCGGAAACCGTCAAAATTTAAATTTGATTTATTTATATTAAATCAGCTTCACGCTGTATCCCGCACACAGCAGGGTAGGCAGAGAGAACCTAATGTTAAGACACTCCGTTCCCCACCTTCTGCCCAATTGCGTGTTAGGTGGCAACTCAACGCCGCGCTGTTCTTCAACATCATAAAGGTTATTAACTATTTAATTTATCGGCTGGGAATCAAACCCACGACATGACGCGAGGAACTCTCGCGTCATGACGCGGACGCGGACGCGGCTTATGTCATTTAGACCCGTATTTATAGGCCTCCAAAGGAAAACGGCATCACAAGATCGCTCTTAAGATCAATCGCTCTCAATTCTGAGATCAGTCTATAAATACAGGCCTTACTTTTCACGAAGCTGTGGAAAGTCATAGTTATAGAAAGAAAGATTCATTATATTATTATATATGTAATTTCAGCATTCGTGACTGTATCAATAAATAATAAAAGTTTAAGCCGTGGGTCCAGAACACAAGGAATTGACGTATAAGTTTTATCAAAATGAAATCATTCTCGCCAATTGTATGCACAATACGAAGT